>JAQIUQ010004609.1:0-13857 GCA_030378365.1 Hybognathus amarus | reverse complement strand
AATGTACCCAGGATCTGTAACACTAACCACGCCACACTGGGTTGTTAGAATTTAATCCCCAGGCATCTGGGTAACACAAAAACCACCCAAACACTGGGCTTGTTAACATTAACCCAGGATCTACACAAAAACCACCCAAACACTGGGTTAGATGTAACAACCCAGTGTTTGGGTAGTTTTTGTGTTATACAGATACCTGGGGTTAGATGTAACAACCCAGTGTTTGGGTAGTTTTTGTGTTACCCAGATCCTGGGGTTAGATGTAACAACCCGAGTGTTTCGGGTAGTTTCAGTGTTACCCAGATCCTGTGGTTAGTACTCAATAACCCAGTGTTTGGGTAGTTTTTGTGTAACACAGATCCTGGGTCAGATCAAACAACCCAGTGTTTGGGTAGTTTTTGTGTTACCCAGATCCTGGGGTACAACGTAAGCAACCCAGTGTTTGAGTAGTTTTTGTGTTACCCAGATCCTGGGTTATATTGTAACAACCCAGTGTTTGGGTAGTTTCTGTGTTACTCTCAGATCTGGGTTAGACGCTAACAACCCAGTGTTTGGGTAGTTTTTGTGTAACACAGATACCTGGGTTATACGTAACAACCCAGTGTTTGGGTAAGTTTTTGTGTAACACAGATCCTGGGTCAGATCGCAACAACCCAGTGTTAGGGTAGTTTTTGTGTAACACAGATCCTGGGTCAGACTAACAACCCAGTGTTTGGGTAGTTTTTGTGTTACCCAGATCCTGGGTCAGATGTAACAACCCAGTGTTTGAGTAGTTTTTGTGTTACCCAGATCCTGGGTCAGACGTAACAACCCAGTGTTTGGGTAGCTTTTTTGTTACCCAGCTCCTGGGTTAGATGTAACAACCCAGTGTTTGGGTAGTTTTAGTGTTACCCAGATCCTGGGTCAGACTCAATAACCCAGTGTTTGGGTAGTTTTTGTGTAACACAGATCCTGGGTTAGACTAACAACCCAGTGTTTGGGTAGTTTTTGTGTTACACAGATCCTGGGTTAGACGCAACACCCCAGTGTTTCGGTAGTTTTTGTGTTACTCAGATCCTGGGTTAGACGCAACAACCCAGTGTTTGGGTAGTTTTGTGTGTAACACAGATCCTGGGTTAGTACGCAACAACCCAGTGTTTGGGTAGTTTTTGTGTTACCCAGATCCTGGGTCAGATGTAACACCCCAGTGTTTGGGTAGTTTTTGTGTTACCCAGATCCTGGGTCAGACGTAGCAACCCAGTGTTTGGGTAGTTTTTGTGTTACTCAGATCCTGGGTTAGACGTAACAACCCAGTGTTTGGGTAGTTTTTGTGTTACCCAGATCCTGGGTTCAGACGTAACAACCCAGTGTTTGGGTAGTTTTTGTGTAACACAGATCCTGGGGTTAGACGCGAACAACCCAGTGTTTGGGTAGTTTTGTGTTACCCAGATCCTGGGTCAGATGTAACAACCCAGTGTTTGGGTAGTTTCTTGTGTTACCCAATACCTGGGTTAGACTGGCAACAATCCAGTGTTTGGTAGTTTATGTGTAACACAGATCCTGGGTCAGACGGCAACAACCCAGTGTTTGGGTAGTTTTTGTGTTACCCAGATCCTGGGGTCAGACGCTAACAACCCAGTGTTTGGGTAGTTTTTGTGTTACCCAGCTCTGCGTTAGATGTAACAACCCAGTGTGTGTGTGGTGTGTGTGTGTGTGTGTGTGTGTGTGTGTGTGTGTGTGTGTGTGTGTGTGTGTGTGTTGTGTTGTGTGTGTGTGTGTGTGTGTGTGTGTGTGTGTGTGTGTGTGTGTGTGTGTGTGTGTGTGTGTGTGGGAGATTTTGTTACCCAGCTCCTGGGTCAGATGTAACAAAAACCCAGTGTTTGGGTAGATTTTGTGTTATCCAGATCCTGGGTTACACGTAACAACCCAGTGTTTGGGTAGTTTTTGTGTTATACAGATCCTGGGTCAGATGTAACAACCCAGTGTTTGGGTAGTTTTAGTGTTACCCAGATCCTGGGTCAGACTTAACAACCCAGTGTTTGGGTAGTTTATGTGTAACACAGATCCTGGGTCAGACGTAACAACCCAGTGTTTGGGTAGTTTTTGTGTTACCCAGATCCTGGGTTCACACGTAACAACCCAGTGTTTGGGTAGTTTTTGTGTTACTCAGATCCTGGGTTAGACGTAACAACCCAGTGTTTGGGTAGTTTTGTGTTACCCAGATCCTGGGTTAGACGTAACAACCCAGTGTTTGGGTAGTTTTTGTGTTACTCAGATCCTGGGTTAGATTGAACAACCCAGTGTTTGGGTAGTTTTTGTGTAACACAGATCCTGGGTCAGACGTAACAACCCAGTGTTTGGGTAGTTTTTGTGTAACACAGATCCTGGGTCAGACGTAACAACCCAGTGTTTGGGTAGTTTTTGTGTTACGCAGATCCTGGGCTAGACAGCAGCAACCCAGTGTTTGGGTAGTTTTTGTGTAACACAGATCCTGGGTCAGACGTAACAACCCAGTGTTTGGGTAGTTTTTGTGTAACACAGATCCTGGGTCAGACGGAACAACCCAGTGTTTGGGTAGTTTTGTGTTACTCAGATACTGGGTCAGACGTAATAACCCAGTGTTTGGGTAGTTTTTGTGTTACCCAGATCCTGGGTCAGATGTAACAACCCAGTGTTTGAGTAGTTTTTGTGTTACCCAGATCCTGGGTCAGACTGTAACAACCCAGTGTTTGGGTAGCTTTTGTGTTACCCAGCTCCTGGGTTAGATGTAACAACCCAGTGTTTGGGTAGTTTTAGTGTTACCCAGATCCTGGGTCAGACTTAATAACCCAGTGTTTGGGTAGTTTTTGTGTAACACAGATCCTGGGTCAGACGTAACAACCCAGTGTTTGGGTAGTTTTTGTGTTACACAGATCCTGGGTTAGACGTCAACACCCCAGTGTTTCGGTAGTTTTTGTGTTACTCAGATCCTGGGTTAGACGTAACAACCCAGTGTTTGGGTAGTTTTTGTGTAACACAGATCCTGGGTTAGACGGCAACAACCCAGTGTTTGGGTAGTTTTTGTGTTACCCAGATCCTGGGTCAGATGTAACACCCCAGTGTTTGGGTAGTTTTTGTGTTACCCAGATCCTGGGTCAGACGGAACAACCCAGTGTTTGGGTAGTTTTTGTGTTACTCAGATCCTGGGTTAGACGCAACAACCCAGTGTTTGGGTAGTTTTTGTGTTACCCAGATCCTGGTTCAGACGTAACAACCCAGTGTTTGGGTAGTTTTTGTGTAACACAGATCCTGGGTCAGACGTAACAACCCAGTGTTTGGGTAGCTTTTGTGTTACCCAGATCCTGGGTCAGATGTAACAACCCAGTGTTTGGGTAGTTTTTGTGTTACCCAGATCCTGGGTTAGATCGTAACAATCCAGTGTTTGGGTAGTTTATGTGTAACACAGATCCTGGGTCAGATGTAACAACCCAGTGTTTGGGTAGTTTTTGTGTTACCCAGATCCTGGGTCAGATGTAACAACCCAGTGTGTGGGTAGTGTGTGTGTGTGTGTGTAGATCGTGTGTGTAGATGTAGTGATGTAGTGTGTGTGGGTAGTGTGTGTGTGTGTGTGTGTGCTGCTGTGTGTGTGTGTGTGACTGTGTGTGTGTGTGTGTGTGTGTGTAGATTTTGTTACCCAGCTCCTGGGTCAGATGTAACAAAAACCCAGTGTTTGGGTAGATTTTGTGTTATCCAGATCCTGCGTTAGATGTAACAACCCAGTGTGTGTGTGTGTGTGTGTGTAGATTTTGTTACCCAGCTCCTGGGTTAGATGTAACAACCCAGTGTTTGGGTAGTTTTTGTGTTATACAGATCCTGGGTCAGATGTAACAACCCAGTGTTTGGGTAGTTTTTGTGTTACCCAGATCCTGGGTCATATGTAACAACTCAGTGTGTGTGTGTGTAGCTTTTGTGTTACCCAGCTCCTGGGTTAGATGTAACAACCCAGTGTTTGGGTAGTTTTAGTGTTACCCAGATCCTGGGTCAGACTTAATAACCCAGTGTTTGGGTAGTTTATGTGTAACACAGATCCTGGGTCAGACGCAACAACCCAGTGTTTGGGTAGTTTTTGTGTTACCCAGATCCTGGGTCAGATGTAACAACCCAGTGTTTGGGTAGTTTTTGTGTTACCCAGATCCTGGGTCAGATGTAACAACCCAGTGTTTGGGTAGTTTTTGTGTTACCCAGCTCCTGGGTTAGATGTAACAACCCAGTGTTTGGGTAGATTTTTGTGTTACCCAGATCCTGGCGTTAGATGTAACAACCCAGTGTTTGGGTAGATTTTGTGTTACCCAGATCCTGCGTTAGATGTAACAACCCAGTGTGTGTGTGTGTGTGTGTGTAGATTTTGTTACCCAGCTCCTGGGTTAGATGTAACAACCCAGTGTTTGGGTAGTTTTTGTGTTACCCAGATCCTGGGTCAGATGTAACAACCCAGTGTTCAGGTAGTTTTTGTGTTACTCAGATCCTGGGTTAGACGGAACAACCCAGTGTGTGCGTGTGTGTAGCTTTTGTGTAACCCAGCTCCTGGGTTAGATGTAACAACCCAGTGTTTGGTAGTTTTTGTTTTACACAGATCCTGGGTCAGTACGTAACAACCCAATGTTTGGGTAGTTTTTGTGTTACCCAGATCCTGGGTCAGACGTAACAACCCGGTGTTCAGGGTAGTTTTTGTTTCACACAATCCTGGGTTAGACGTAACAACCCAGTGTTCAGGTAGTTTTTGTTTTACACAGATCCTTGGGTCAGACGTAACAACCCAGTGTGTGTGTGGTGTATAGCTTTTGTGTTACCCAGCTCCTGGGTTAGATGTAAACAACCCAGTGTTTGGGTAGTTTTTGTGTTACCCAGCTCCTGCGTTAGATGTAACAACCCAGTGTGTGTGGTGTGGTGTGTGTGTGTGTGTGTGGATTTTGTTACCCAGCTCCTGGGTTAGATGTAACAACCCAGTGTTTGGGTAGTTTTTGTGTTACCCAGCTCCTGGGCTTATGATGTAACAACCCAGTGTGTGTGTGTGTGTGTAGTGTGTAGATTTGTGTTACACAGCTCCTGGGTTAGATGTAACAACCCAGTGTTTGGGTAGTTTTTGTGTTACACAGCTCCTGGGTTAGATGTAACAACCCAGTGTTTGGGTAGTTTTTGTGTTACACAGCTCCTGGGTTAGATGTAACAACCCAGTGTTTGGGTAGTTTTTGTGTTACACAGCTCCTGGGTTAGATGTAACAACCCAGTGTTTGGGTAGTTTTTGTGTTACACAGCTCCTGGGTTAGATTTAACAAGCCAGTGTTTGGGTAGTTTTTGTGTTACCCAGATCCTGCGTTAGATTTAACAACCCAGTGTGTGTGTGTGTAGATTTTGTTACCCAGATCCTGGGTTAGATGTAACAACCCAGTGTTTGGGTAGTTTTTGTGTTACCCAGCTCCTGGGTTAGACTGTAACAACCCAGTGTTTGTACCCTTATGCAGGGTAAAAACAAAAAACACAAAAAAACTTTCAAGCCCTTGGGTTCGAAAACAACACAAAATCCAGTGTTTTTAGAGTGCAGAGGCATGTGCATGGACTCTTCTGACTTAAAACAGTAAGCAACCAAGTTCTGCACAGGCATGCATTATCATTTTCTCCAGAAAGAAATCAAGTTTTCTGCTTTGGTTTCTTATTGCGGCTGCGAATTGAGAGTCGGTGGCGATTCCATCAGGCCATTCACATGTTAAGGGCTCCTCGGTAGCCAAATGAAGAGATTCAGAGGCTTTTGTCTACTAGCAGCGACAGTAAATGAGCGGCAGCACAAAGAGCTATCTGTGAAGTCTTGAATGAGCTCCACAGGCCCACTGCCAAAATCTTCAGGCCTTTCGACTCCCTTTAAAGCCGCATTCCCAATAACTTTCACTCAGACAGTTTAAACTAAGACCACGGAAATGTGGGGGGAAGCTTCCCCATTTATTTCTGTGGCAAATGAGTGCAGATGGGGTTCAGAAAGATCGCCACTACTTGAGGGTCTTTTACTTCAAACAACGTAGCATGTTTTGAAAAGCCCAAAGCCAGGAAATATGAGCAAAGGAGGACAGATATCATTTCATGCAGGGATCTGAGATCTGGCCAGGAAGAACAACCAACACACTGAAGAACTGTAGCACAGCAGATAACAGGAAAACGACACTGCATTCCTCACAAATGACGTTTAAAATGTGTAATAAAGGTGTCAACATTTGAAAAAATTGGTGCAGAAACTATTTTCACTCAGAAATTGCTAATAAACTTAATTCAACATTACAAAGAAAAGGAAATATTTTCTTGCAAAACAGACTGTATTAATAAATATCATTATATAAAAACATTCAATAAACATTGAATAATGTGAAGAAACAATGGGAAAATGGGAAATAAAGAGAATTATATGAGGATGTACATATCAGCTACTTTACAACTTTGAATGATTCTCTTCCAATCAGAATTTAGAGTCTGAATTCTATAGTCCAACCCTCAATGCAGGACCAATCACATCCTTTCACTGATATGATTGACAGGTCTTCTACCAGCTGTTGAAATGGCTAATCAAAGCTTGATTCTCTCTAGCGCTGACCCAGAAACCTAAAAATGACTGATTGTTGTTTACATATTCTTTATGTCCTGATTTCTGTTCTTGGCATACAGCAATGTAAATAGGTCAGCCGGGAAAAACATATTGATTTATTTTGCACAGTTTTCCATCGATACAGACCACATCAAAATAGTATAGCAATGCTAAATGGTGTCATGGAAAAACTGTACATCGAATATGTGCTGTAATGTAATGTGAATAATTTCAGCAAGGTTTCAACACTGTTCATTCGCAAACTGAAAGCATGAATACAAGTCACTTTTTCAGATAAAAAACTTGGTAACACTTTACAATAAGGTTCATTTATTAAACATTAGTTCATGCATTAACTAACATGAACTAACCATTTGTTACTGTATTTGTTATTCTTTGTTAATGTTAGTTAATACAAATCTAGCTGTTCATTGTTGTTCATGTTAGTTCACAGTGCATTAACTAATGTTAACAAGATTTTAATAAAGTATTAGTAAATGTTGAAATTAACATTACCAAAGATTAACAAATGCTGAAGAAGTATTGCTCATTCTTTGTTAATGGTAACTAATGTAGTAACTAATGAACCTTATTGTAAAGTGTTACCAAAAACTTTTTAAAACTTTTCCTGAAAGTTTTATCATTATTAGGCCTAATGAAGTGTTTTACCAAGGTCTTGAAAGCAGTCAACCATTCTATCTAATTACATTACATAATGCCAAAAAAATTGGGAAAAAATATCTGAAATCATCTTCACTCATGAAACTTCCCCCTGTAGTCGATGATTCTATCCCTTAAAAATGATCTCTGAGCTTCAAAATGACATTTTGAACGGGAAAATAATTTCTTTATGCCAAAAAAATAGCTTGAATGTAACTCTAAACTAGTTTCACTTAGTATATGTGGACCCATGATTATTTTTTTTAAATTGGAAGGAAATACTCTGCAATGGTGTTGACTGATGCATTCACACATGGTTTGTCATAAAGCATAATAAAAACACCACATAGACAGACATATAAACAACATTAAAAACTTGATATTCACCACAGGTGATCTCTAAATTAAAAATAAATGCAAATAAAGGAGGCTGATCTTTCTATTGAGACGTTCATCATAAATAACAAGTTTGCCCTTTAAGCCTTGGATTGGAAAGGCCAAACCACTGAAGTCTGCAGCTTTCAGTAGCACTAATATTGGCAACTAATTTCATAAAGCACTGACGAACACTTCTGAGCTCTTGCTAGATCCATCATGTGTCTCTTCAGGGCAGGGCCGCGGATTGGACTCGCTCTTGCCCCTCTTGTCTTCTGAATGGCCCTTTGATGCCCAAATGTGAGGGAAATTGGCCATGCTTGAGCAAACACTCCCACTTCCATATCATTTCATATCCCAGTTCACAATGCCCCTCTTTGTGTGCACTGCGATTATGAAGAGAAACAAATAAACATGATGGACAGGACCAGTGAACTACTTTTGGGAGAAGATTAAAGGAGCCATAACCAAGCAAGACACGTCATGCCATATTTGTTCTGCGTAACACGGGAATGAACCTCATTGGTTCTTGAGAAGCTCAAACGTGCT
The DNA here is from genome assembly GCA_030378365.1 of Hybognathus amarus. NCBI lineage: Eukaryota > Metazoa > Chordata > Actinopteri > Cypriniformes > Leuciscidae > Hybognathus > Hybognathus amarus. Next base: position 5,687 of record JAQIUQ010004609.1, on the reverse strand, counting down.
GCGTAACACGAGGATGAACCTCATTGGTTCTTGTTGAAGCTCAAACGTGATGCGTAACACGGGAATGAACCTCATTGGTTCTTGAGAAGCTCAAACATGATGCGTAACACGAGGATGAACCTCATTGGTTCTTGACAAGCTCAAACGTGATGCGTACGGGAATGAACCTCATTGGTTCTTGAGAAGCTCAAACGCTGATGCGTAACACGAGGATGAACCTCATTGGTTCTTGTTGAAGCTCAAACATGATGCGTAACACGAGGATGAACCTCATTGGTTCTTGACAAGCTCAAACGTGATGCGTACGGGAATGAACCTCATTGGTTCTTGAGAAGCTCAAACGTGTTGCGCAACACGAGGATGAACCTCATTGGTTCTTGACAAGCTCAAACGTGATGCGTAACACGGGAATGAACCTCATTGGTTCTTGAGAAGCTCAAACGTGATGCGTAACACGAGGATGAACCTCATTGGTTCTTGAGAAGCTCAAACGTGATGCGTACGGGAATGAACCTCATTGGTTCTTGAGAAGCTCAAACGTGTTGCGCAACACGAGGATGAACCTCATTGGTTCTTGTTGAAGCTCAAACATGATGCGTAACACGAGGATGAACCTCATTGGTTCTTGACAAGCTCAAACGTGATGCGTACAGGGAATGAACCTCATTGGTTCTTGAGAAGCTCAAACGCTGATGCGTCAACACGGGAATGAACCTCATTGGTTCTTGAGAAGCTCAAACGTGATGCGTAACACGAGGATGAACCTCATTGGTTCTTGAGAAGCTCAAACGTGATGTGTAACACGGGAATGAACCTCATTGGTTCTTGAGAAGCTCAAACGTGATGCGTAACATCTAGGATGAACCTCATTGGTTCTTGACAAGCTCAAACGTGATGCTGTAACACGGGAATGAACCTCATTGGTTCTTGAGAAGCTCAAACGTGATGCGTAACACGAGGATGAACCTCATTGGTTCTTGAGAAGCTCAAACGTGTTGCGTAACACGAGGATGAACCTCATTGGTTCTTGAGAAGCTCAAACGTGATGCGTAACACGAGGATGAACCTCATTGGTTCTTGAGAAGCTCAAACGTGTTGCGTAACACGAGGATGAACCTCATTGGTTCTTGAGAAGCTCAAACGTGCTGCGTAACACGGGAATGAACCTCATTGGTTCTTGTTGAAGCTCAAACATGATGCGTAACACGAGGATGAACCTCATTGGTTCTTGACAAGCTCAAACGTGATGCTTAACGGAGAATGAACCTCATTGGTTCTTGAGAAGCTCAAACGTGTTGCGCAACACGAGGATGAACCTCATTGGTTCTTGACAAGCTCAAACGCTGATGCCTAACACGGGAATGAACCTCATTGGTTCTTGAGAAGCTCAAACGTGATGCGTAAACACGTAGGATGAACCTCATTGGTTCTTGAGAAGCTCAAACATGATGCTGTACATCGGGAATGAACCTCATTGGTTCTTGAGAAGCTCAAAACGTGATGTTGAACATTGAGGATGAACCTCATTGGTTCTCTGACAAGCTCAAACGTGATGCTGTAACACGGGAATGAACCTCATTGGTTCTTGAGAAGCTCAAACGCTGATGTCGTAACATTAGGATGAACCTCATTGGTTCTTGAGAAGCTCAAACGTGTTGCCGCAATATGAGGATGAACCTCATTGGTTCTTGAGAAGCTCAAACGTGATGCGTAACACTGAGGATGAACCTCATTGGTTCTCTGACAAGCTCAAACGTGATGTCGTAACACGGGAATGAACCTCATTGGTTCTTGAGCAAGCTCAAACGTGATGCTGTAACACGGGAATGAACCTCATTGGTTCTTGTTGAAGCTCAAACATGATGCGTGAACACGAGGATGAACCTCATTGGTTCTTGACAAGCTCAAACGTGATGCGTAACGGGAATGAACCTCATTGGTTCTTGACAAGCTCAAACGTGTTGCGCAACACGAGGATGAACCTCATTGGTTCTTGACAAGCTCAAACGTGATGCTGTAACACGGGAATTAACCTCATTGGTTCTTGAGAAGCTTGAAACGGTGATGCGTAACATGTAGAATGAACCTCATTGGTTCTTGACAAGCTTAAACGTGATGCGTAACACGGGAATGAACCTCACTGGTTCTTGAGAAGCTTAAACGTGATGCGTAACACGAGGATGAACCTCATTGGTTCTTGACAAGCTCAAACGTGATGCGTAACACGGGAATGAACCTCATTGGTTCTTGAGAAGCTCAAACGCTGATGCTGTAATATGAGGATGAACCTCATTGGTTCTTGACAAGCTCAAACGTGATGTCGTAACACTGGAATGAACCTCATTGGTTCTTGAGAAGCTCAAACGTGATGACGTAACACGAGGATGAACCTCATTGGTTCTTGACAAGCTCGAAATGCTGATGCTGTACACGGGAATGAACCTCATTGGTTCTTGAGAAGCTCAAATTGCGATGCTGTAATATTAGAATGAACCTCATTGGTTCTTGAGAAGCTCAAACGTGATGCGTGAACACGAGAATGAACCTCATTGGTTCTTGACAAAGCTAAAACGCTGATGCTGAACACGGGAATGAACCTCATTGGTTCTTGAGAAGCTTAAACGTGTATGTCGTAACACGGGAATGAACCTCATTGGTTCTTGACAAGCTTAAACGTGATGCGTAACATGAGGATGAACCTCATTGGTTCTTGACAAGCTCAAACGTGATGCTCAACACTGGAATGAACCTCATTGGTTCTTGAGAAGCTGAAACGTGTATGCGTAACACGAGGATGAACCTCATTGGTTCTTGAGAAGCTCAAACGTGCTGCGTAACATGAGGATGAACCTCATTGGTTCTTGTTGAAGCTCAAACGTGATGCGTAACACGGGAATGAACCTCATTGGTTCTTGAGAAGCTCAAACATGATGCGTAACACGAGGATGAACCTCATTGGTTCTTGACAAGCTCAAACGTGATGCGTAACCGGGAATGAACCTCATTGGTTCTTGAGAAGCTCAAACGTGATGCGTAACATCGAGGATGAACCTCATTGGTTCTTGTTGAAGCTCAAACATGATGCGTAACACGAGGATGAACCTCATTGGTTCTTGACAAGCTCAAACGTGATGCGTAACGGGAATGAACCTCATTGGTTCTTGAGAAGCTCAAACGTGTTGCGTAACACGAGGATGAACCTCATTGGTTCTTGACAAGCTCAAACGTGATGCGTAACACGAGAATGAACCTCATTGGTTCTTGAGAAGCTCAAACGTGATGCGTAACACGAGGATGAACCTCATTGGTTCTTGAGAAGCTCAAACGTGATGCGTACGGAGAATGAACCTCATTGGTTCTTGAGAAGCTCAAACGTGTTGCGTAACATGAGGATGAACCTCATTGGTTCTTGATGAAGCTCAAACGTGATGCGTAACACGAGAATGAACCTCATTGGTTCTTGAGAAGCTCAAACGTGATGCGTAACACGAGAATGAACCTCATTGGTTCTTGAGAAGCTCAAACGTGATGCGTAACACGGGAATGAACCTCATTGGTTCTTGAGAAGCTCGAACGTGATGCGTAACACGAGGATGAACCTCATTGGTTCTTGAGAAGCTCAAACGTGATGCGTAACACGAGAATGAACCTCATTGGTTCTTGAGAAGCTCAAACGTGATGCGTAACACGAGGATGAACCTCATTGGTTCTTGAGAAGCTCAAACGTGATGCGTAACACTGAGAATGAACCTCATTGGTTCTTGAGAAGCTCAAACGTGATGCGTAACACGAGGATGAACCTCATTGGTTCTTGAGAAGCTCGAACGTGTTGCGTAACACGAGAATGAACCTCATTGGTTCTTGAGAAGCTCAAACGTGATGCTGTAACACGAGGATGAACCTCATTGGTTCTTGAGAAGCTCAAACGTGTTGCGTAACACGAGAATGAACCTCATTGGTTCTTGAGAAGCTCAAACGTGCTGCGTAACACGAGAATGAACCTCATTGGTTCTTGATGAAGCTCAAACATGATGCGTAACACGAGAATGAACCTCATTGGTTCTTGAGAAGCTCAAACGTGATGCGTAACACGAGAATGAACCTCATTGGTTCTTGAGAAGCTCAAACGTGTTGCGTAACATGAGGATGAACCTCATTGGTTCTTGAGCAAGCTCAGACGTGATGCTGTAACACGGGAATGAACCTCATTGGTTCTTGAGAAGCTCAAACGCTGATGCGTAACATCGAGGATGAACCTCATTGGTTCTTGAGAAGCTCAAACGTGATGCTGTAACACGGGAATGAACCTCATTGGTTCTTGAGAAGCTCAAACGTGATGCTGTAACACGAGGATGAACCTCATTGGTTCTTGACAAGCTCAAACGTGATGCGTAACACGGGAATGAACCTCATTGGTTCTTGAGAAGCTCAAACGTGATGCGTAACACGAGGATGAACCTCATTGGTTCTTGAGAAGCTCAAACGTGCTGCGTAACACGAGGATGAACCTCATTGGTTCTTGAGAAGCTCAAACGTGATGTCGAACACGAGAATGAACCTCATTGGTTCTCGAGCAAACTCAAACGTGTATGCGTAACACGGGGAATGAACCTCATTGGTTCTTGACAAGCTCAAACGTGATGCGTAACACGGGAATGAACCTCATTGGTTCTTGATGAAGCTCTAAACATGATGCTCGTAACACGAGGATGAACCTCATTGGTTCTTGACAAGCTCAAACGTGATGCGTACGGGGAATGAACCTCATTGGTTCTTGAGAAGCTCAAACGTGATGCGTAACACTGAGGATGAACCTCATTGGTTCTTGACAAGCTCAAACGTGATGCGTAACACGGGAATGAACCTCATTGGTTCTTGAGAAGCTTAAACGTGATGCGTAACACGAGAATGAACCTCATTGGTTCTTGACAAGCTCAAACGCTGATGCGTAACACGGGAATGAACCTCATTGGTTCTTGAGAAGCTCAAACGCTGATGCGTAATATTAGGATGAACCTCATTGGTTCTTGAGAAGCTCAAACGTGATGCGTAACACGGGAATGAACCTCATTGGTTCTTGAGAAGCTCAAACGTGATGCGTAACACTAGGATGAACCTCATTGGTTCTTGACAAGCTCAAACGGTGATGTCGTAACACGGAATGAACCTCATTGGTTCTTGAGAAGCTCAAACGTGATGCGTAACACGAGGATGAACCTCATTGGTTCTTGACAAGCTCAAACGTGATGTCGTAACACGAGAATGAACCTCATTGGTTCTTGAGAAGCTCAAACGTGATGTCGTAACATTAAGAATGAACCTCATTGGTTCTTGAGAAGCTCAAACGTGATGCGTAACACGAGAATGAACCTCATTGGTTCTTGACGAAGCTCAAACGTGATGCGTAACACGAGAATGAACCTCATTGGTTCTTGAGAAGCTCAAACGTGCTATGCGTAACACTGGGAATGAACCTCATTGGTTCTTGATGAAGCTTAAACGTGATGCGTAACATGAGGATGAACCTCATTGGTTCTCTGACAAGCTCAAACGTGAATGCGTAACACGGGAATGAACCTCATTGGTTCTTGAGAAGCTCAAACGTGATGCTGAACACGAGGATGAACCTCATTGGTTCTTGACAAGCTCAAACGTGATGCGTAACATGAGAATGAACCTCATTGGTT
>JAQIUQ010004608.1:0-82788 GCA_030378365.1 Hybognathus amarus | reverse complement strand
TGTACTTCGTTAGGTTACATTATTGCTATTTGATAGAGGGCCATGGGAGCTTCATCTGAGTGCAAAAGTGGAGGCTACTTAGACCCTTCCCAGAGCTCGAGATATTTAGATATTTCACGATGGCATACATGCCAGCTGAGAATATCTCAGATATCTACAATGGCTATGAATGCTATCGTGAGTATACTCACGATATCTCAGCTCTGGGAGGGTCTGTGAGCCTCCATTTTGCACTCAGATCTGCGTCCCATGGCCCTCTGGCGGAATCCAGGAGTTTCAGAGAAAATCAAAAAATTTGAGCCCAAAAAAAAACGTAAGGGGTACCACTGTTGGACTTTTTTCGGCCGGAGTTTTTGATTTTCTTGAAACTCTGGATTCTGATAGAGGGCCATGTGAACTTAGATCTGAGGTGCGAAGATGGAGGCTCTAGACCCTTCCAGAGCTGAGATATTGGATATTTATAATGGCATTTAGCAGCTGAGATATCTGAGATATTTCTACAATGGCATAAATGCTGATGAAATCTCAATATCTCAGCTCTGGAAGGTCTCGAGCCTCCATTTTTGCACTCAGATCTAAGTCACATGGCCCTCTATCAGAATCCAGAGTTTGAGAGAAAATCAAAATTTTGACCCAAAAAAAAAAACGACAGTGACTGCTTCCTTGCTTTTTTTGAGAGATTGAGAAGTTTGATTTTCTTGAAACTCTGATTCTGATAGAGGGCCATGGGACTTAATCTGAGTGCAAAAATGGAGGCTCTAGACCCTTCCAGAGCTGCAATCTCTGAGACATTTATAGTAGCATTCATGCTGAGATATTGAATATCTGCAATGGCATAGATGCTATTATAAGATCTCAATATCTCAGCTCTGGAAGGATCTAGAGCCTCATTTTTGCACTCAGATCAGTCCCATGGCCCTCTATAGGAATCCAGAGTTTGCAAGAAAATCGAAATTTTGACCCAAAAAAAAAACGTAAGGGGTACCACTGTCGTTTTTTCGGGTCAAAATTTTTGATTTTCTTGAAACTCTGGATTCTGATAGAGGGCCATGGGACTTAGATCTGAGTGCAAAAATGGAGGCTCTAGACCCTTCCAGAGCTGAGATATTAGATATTTATAATGGCATACAGAGCTGAGATATTGAGATATTTACAATGGCATAAATGCTACGTGAAATCTCAATATCTCAGCTCTGAAGGGTCTAGAGCCTCCATTTTTGCACTCAGATCTAAGTCCCATGGCCCTCTATCAGAATCCAGAGTTTCAAGAAAATCAAAATTTTGACCCGAAAAAAAAACGACAGTGGTACCCCTACGTTTTTTTTTCGAGAGTCAGAGTTTGAGTTTCTTGAAACTCTGGATTCTGATGGAGAGATGTGACTTGGGTCTGAGTGCAAAAATGGAGGCTCTAGACCCTTCCAGAGCTGAGACACCGAGAATATTTATTAATGACCATCAGGGCTTGAGATATGTGAGATATTTACTGATGGCATGAGTGCTCCGTGAGATCTCAATATCTCAGCTTCTGAAGGCTCTGAGAGCCTCCATTTTTGCACTCAGATCTAAGTCCCATGGCCCTCTATACAGAATCCAGAGTTTCAGAGAAAATCAAAATTTTGACCCGAAAAAGAAACGTAAGTGGTCCGCTTGTCATTTTTTTAGTATTAAAATTTTCGATTTCTTGAAACTCTGGATTCTGATAGAGGGCCATGGGACTTAGATCTGAGTGCAAAAATGGAGGCTCTAGACCCTTCCAGAGCTGAGATATTTTAGATATTTATAATGGCATACAGAGCTGAGATATTGAGATATTTACAATGGCATAAATGCTACGTGAAATCTCAATATCTCAGCTCTGAAAGGTCTGAGAGCCTCCATTTTTGCACTCAGATCTAAGTCACATGGCCCTCTATCAGAATCCAGAGTTTCAAGAAAATCAAAATTTTGACCCAAAAAAAAACGTAAGGGGTACCACTGTCGTTTTTTTTTCGGGTAGAAATTTTGATTTTCTTGAAACTCTGGATTCTGATAGAGGGCCATGGGACTTAGATTTGAGTGCAAAAATGGAGGCTCTAGACCCTTCCAGAGCTGAGATATTTAGATATTTATAATGGCATACAGAGCTGAGATATTGAGATATTTACAATGGCATAAATGCTACGTGAAATCTCAATATCTCAGCTCTGGAAGGTCTAGAGCCTCCATTTTTGCACTCAGATCTAAGTCACATGGCCCTCTATCAGAATCCAGAGTTTCAAGAAAATCAAAATTTTGACCCAAAGAAAAACGACAGTGGTACCCCTTACGATTTTTTTTCGGGTCAGAAATTTTGATTTTCTTGAAACTCTGGATTCTGATAGAGGGCCATGGGACTTAGATCTGAGTGCAAAAATGGAGGCTCTAGACCCTTCCAGAGCTGAGATATTTAGATATTTATAATGGCATACAGAGCTGAGATATTGAGATATTTACAATGGCATAAATGCTACGTGAGATCTCAATATCTCAGCTCTGGAAGGTCTAGAGCCTCCATTTTTGCACTCAGATCTAAGTCCCATGGCCCTCTATCAGAATCCAGAGTTTCAAGAAAATCAAAATTTTGACCCGAAAAAAAAACGTAAGGGTACCACTGTCGTTTTTTTTTTTCGAGGTCAAAATTTTGATTTTCTTGAAACTCTGGATTCTGATAGAGGGCCATGGGACTTAGATCTGAGTGCAAAAATGGAGGCTCTAGACCCTTCCAGAGCTGAGATATTTAGATATTTATAATGGCATACAGAGCTGAGATATTGAGATATTTACAATGGCATAAATGCTACGTGAAATCTCAATATCTCAGCTCTGGAAGGTCTAGAGCCTCCATTTTTGCACTCAGATCTAAGTCACATGGCCCTCTATCAGAATCCAGAGTTTAAGAAAATCAAAATTTTGACCCGAAAAAAAAAGCGACAGTGGTACCCCTTACGTTTTTTTTTCGGGTCAGAAATTTTTGATTTTCTTGAAACTCTGGATTCTGATAGAGGGCCATGGGACTTAGATCTGAGTGCAAAAATGGAGGCTCTAGACCCTTCCAGAGCTGAGATATTTAGATATTTATAATGGCATACAGAGCTGAGATATTGAGATATTTACAATGGCATAAATGCTACGTGAAATCTCAATATCTCAGCTCTGGAAGGTCTAGAGCCTCCATTTTTGCACTCAGATCTAAGTCCCATGGCCCTCTATCAGAATCCAGAGTTTCAAGAAAATCAAAATTTTGACCCGAAAAAAAAACGACAGTGGTACCCCTTACGTTTTTTGTGGGTCAAAATTTTGATTTTCTTGAAACTCTGGATTCTGATAGAGGGCCATGGGACTTAGATCTGAGTGCAAAAATGGAGGCTCTAGACCCTTCCAGAGCTGAGATATTTAGATATTTATAATGGCATACAGAGCTGAGATATTGAGATATTTACAATGGCATAAATGCTACGTGAGATCTCAATATCTCAGCTCTGGAAGGGTCTAGAGCCTCCATTTTTGCACTCAGATCTAAGTCACATGGCCCTCTATCAGAATCCAGAGTTTCAAGAAAATCAAAATTTTGACCCGAAAAAAAAACGACAGTGGTACCCCTGTACGTTTTTTTTGGGTCAAAATTTTGATTTTCTTGAAACTCTGGATTCTGATAGAGGGCCATGGGACTTAGATCTGAGTGCAAAAATGGAGGCTCTAGACCCTTCCAGAGCTGAGATATTTAGATATTTATAATGGCATACAGAGCTGAGATATTGAGATATTTACAATGGCATAAATGCTACGTGAAATCTCAATATCTCAGCTCTGGAAGGTGCTAGAGCCTCCATTTTTGCACTCAGATCTAAGTCACATGGCCCTCTATCAGAATCCAGAGTTTCAAGAAAATCAAAATTTTGACCCGAAAAAAAAAACGACAGTGGTACCCCTACGTTTTTTTTTCGGGTAAAAATTTTGATTTTCTTGAAACTCTGGATTCTGATAGAGGGCCATGGGACTTAGATCTGAGTGCAAAAATGGAGGCTCTAGACCCTTCCAGAGCTGAGATATTTAGATATTTATAATGGCATACAGAGCTTGAGATATTGAGATATTTACAATGGCATAAATGCTACGTGAAATCTCAATATCTCAGCTCTGAAGGGTCTAGAGCCTCCATTTTTGCACTCAGATCTAAGTCACATGGCCCTCTATCAGAATCCAGAGTTTCAAGAAAATCAAAATTTTGACCCGAAAAAAAAACGTACAGTGGTACCACTTCGTTTTTTTTCGAGGTGGAAATTTTGATTTTCTTGAAACTCTGGATTCTGATAGAGGGCCATGGGACTTAGATCTGAGTGCAAAAATGGAGGCTCTAGACCCTTCCAGAGCTGAGATATTTAGATATTTATAATGGCATACAGAGCTGAGATATTGAGATATTTACAATGGCATAAATGCTACGTGAGATCTCAATATCTCAGCTCTGAAGGTCTAGAGCCTCCATTTTTGCACTCAGATCTAAGTCACATGGCCCTCTATCAGAATCCAGAGTTTCAAGAAAATCAAAATTTTGACCCGAAAAAAAAACGACAGTGGTACCCCTTCGTTTTTTTTTCGGGTCAAAATTTTGATTTTCTTGAAACTCTGGATTCTGATAGAGGGCCATGGGACTTAGATCTGAGTGCAAAAATGGAGGCTCTAGACCCTTCCAGAGCTGAGATATTTAGATATTTATAATGGCATACAGAGCTGAGAATATTGAGATATTTACAATGGCATAAATGCTACGTGAAATCTCAATATCTCAGCTCTGGAAGGTCTAGAGCCTCCATTTTTGCACTCAGATCTAAGTCACATGGCCCTCTATCAGAATCCAGAGTTTCAAGAAAATCAAAATTTTGACCCGAAAAAAAAACGACAGTGGTACCCCTTGATTTTTTTTCGGGTCAAAATTTTGATTTTCTTGAAACTCTGGATTCTGATAGAGGGCCATGGGACTTAGATCTGAGTGCAAAAATGGAGGCTCTAGACCCTTCCAGAGCTGAGATATTTAGATATTTATAATGGCATACAGAGCTGAGATATTGAGATATTTACAATGGCATAAATGCTACGTGAAATCTCAATATCTCAGCTCTGGAAGGGTCTTAGAGCCTCCATTTTTGCACTCAGATCTAAGTCCCATGGCCCTCTATCAGAATCCAGAGTTTCAAGAAAATCAAAATTTTGACCCGAAAAAAAAAACGACAGTGGTACCCCTTACGTTTTTTTTGGGTCAAAATTTTGATTTTCTTGAAACTCTGGATTCTGATAGAGGGCCATGGGACTTAGATCTGAGTGCAAAAATGGAGGCTCTAGACCCTTCCAGAGCTGAGATATTTAGATATTTATAATGGCATACAGAGCTGAGATATTGAGATATTTACAATGGCATAAATGCTACGTGAAATCTCAATATCTCAGCTCTGGAAGGTCTGAGAGCCTCCATTTTTGCACTCAGATCTAAGTCCCATGGCCCTCTATCAGAATCCAGAGTTTCAAGAAAATCAAAATTTTGACCCGAAAAAAGAACGTAAGGGGTACCACTGTCGATTTTTTTCGAGGTCAAAATTTTGATTTTCTTGAAACTCTGGATTCTGATAGAGGGCCATGGGACTTAGATCTGAGTGCAAAAATGGAGGCTCTAGACCCTTCCAGAGCTGAGATATTTAGATATTTATAATGGCATACAGAGCTGAGATATTGAGATATTTACAATGGCATAAATGCTACGTGAAATCTCAATATCTCAGCTCTGGAAGGTCTAGAGCCTCCATTTTTGCACTCAGATCTAAGTCCCATGGCCCTCTATCAGAATCCAGAGTTTCAAGAAAATCAAAATTTTGACCCGAAAAAAAAACGTACAGTGGTACCACTGTCGTTTTTTTTCGGTCAAAATTTTGATTTTCTTGAAACTCTGGATTCTGATAGAGGGCCATGTGACTTAGATCTGAGTGCAAAAATGGAGGCTCTAGACCCTTCCAGAGCTGAGATATTTAGATATTTATAATGGCATACAGAGCTGAGATATTGAGATATTTACAATGGCATAAATGCTACGTGAAATCTCAATATCTCAGCTCTGGAAGGGTCTAGAGCCTCCATTTTTGCACTCAGATCTAAGTCCCATGGCCCTCTATCAGAATCCAGAGTTTCAAGAAAATCAAAATTTTGACCCGAAAAAAAACGTACAGTGGTACCCCTTCGTTTTTTTCGGGTCAAAATTTTGATTTTCTTGAAACTCTGGATTCTGATAGAGGGCCATGGGACTTAGATCTGAGTGCAAAAATGGAGGCTCTAGACCCTTCCCAGAGCTGAGATATTTAGATATTTATAATGGCATACAGAGCTGAGATATTGAGATATTTACAATGGCATAAATGCTACGTGAAATCTCAATATCTCAGCTCTGGAAGGTATTGAGCCTCATTTTTGCACTCAGATCTAAGTCACATGGCCCTCTGTCAGAATCCAGAGCTTCAAGAAAATCAAAATTTTGACCCGAAAAAAAAACGTACAGTGGTACCCCTTACGTGTTTTTTTTCGGGTCAGAAATTTTGATTTTCTTGAAACTCTGGATTATGAATAGAGGGCCATGGACTTGAGATCTGAGTGCAAATAATGGAGGCTCTAGACCCTTCCAGAGCTGAGATATTTAGATATTTATAATGGCATACAGAGCTGAGATATTTGAGATATTTACAATGGCATAAATGCTACGTGAGATCTCGATATCTGTAGCTCTGGAAGTGGGCCTGAGCCTCCATTTTGCACTCAGATCTAAGTCACATGGCCCTCTTATCAGAATCCAGAGTTTCAAGAAAATCAAAATTTTGACCCGCAAAAAAAAAACGACAGTGGTACCCCTTAGGTTTTTTTTCGGGTCAAAATTTTGATTTTCTTGAAACTCTGGATTCTGATAGAGGGCCATGGGACTTAGATCTGAGTGCAAAAATGGAGGCTCTAGACCCTTCCAGAGCTGAGATATTTTAGATATTTATAATGGCATACAGAGCTGAGATATTGAGATATTTACAATGGCATAAATGCTACGTGAAATCTCAATATCTCAGCTCTGGAAGGGTCTAGAGCCTCCATTTTTGCACTCAGATCTAAGTCACATGGCCCTCTATCAGAATCCAGAGTTTCAAGAAAATCAAAATTTTGACCCGAAAAAAAAACGTAAGGGGTACCACTGTCGTTTTTTTTTCGGGTCAAAATTTTGATTTTCTTGAAACTCTGATTCTGATAGAGGGCCATGGGACTTAGATCTGAGTGCAAAAATGGAGGCTCTAGACCCTTCCAGAGCTGAGATATTTAGATATTTATAATGGCATACAGAGCTGAGATATTTGAGATATTTACAATGGCATAAATGCTACGTGAAAATCTCAATATCTCAGCTCTGGAAGGGTCTAGAGCCTCCATTTTTGCACTCAGATCTAAGTCACATGGCCCTCTATCAGAATCCAGAGTTTCAAGAAAATCAAAATTTTGACCCGAAAAAAAACGTACAGGGGTACCACTGTACGTTTTTTTTTCGGGTCAGAAATTTTGATTTTCTTGAAACTCTGGATTCTGATAGAGGGCCATGGGACTTAGATCTGAGTGCAAAAATGGAGGCTCTAGACCCTTCCAGAGCTAGAGATATTTAGATATTTATAATGGCATACAGAGCTGAGATATTGAGATATTTACAATGGCATAAATGCTACGTGAGATCTCAATATCTCAGCTCTGAAGGTGCTGAGCCTCCATTTTGCACTCAGATCTAAGTCTCATGGCCCTCTATCAGAATCCAGAGTTTCAAGAAAATCAAAATTTTGACCCAAAAAAAAACGACAGTGGTACCCTTTCGATTTTTTCGGGTCAAAATTTTGATTTTCTTGAAACTCTGGATTCTGATAGAGGGCCATGGGACTTAGATCTGAGTGCAAAAATGGAGGCTCTAGACCCTTCCAGAGCTGAGATATTTAGATATTTATAATGGCATACAGAGCTGAGATATTGAGATATTTACAATGGCATAAATGCTACGTGAAATCTCAATATCTCAGCTCTGGAAGGTCTAGAGCCTCCATTTTTGCACTCAGATCTAAGTCCCATGGCCCTCTATCAGAATCCAGAGTTTCAAGAAAATCAAAATTTTGACCCAAAAAAAAAAAACGACAGTGGTACCCCTTACGTTTTTTTTTCGGGTCAAAATTTTGATTTTCTTGAAACTCTGGATTCTGATAGAGGGCCATGGGACTTAGATCTGAGTGCAAAAATGGAGGCTCTAGACCCTTCCAGAGCTGAGATATTTAGATATTTATAATGGCATACAGAGCTGAGATATTGAGATATTTACAATGGCATAAATGCTACGTGAAATCTCAATATCTCAGCTCTGGAAGGTCTTAGAGCCTCCATTTTTGCACTCAGATCTAAGTCACATGGCCCTCTATCAGAATCCAGAGTTTCAAGAAAATCAAAATTTTGACCCGAAAAAAAAACGTACAGTGGTACCACTGTACGTTTTTTTTCGGGTCAAAATTTTGATTTTCTTGAAACTCTGGATTCTGATAGAGGGCCATGGGACTTAGATCTGAGTGCAAAAATGGAGGCTCTAGACCCTTCCAGAGCTGAGATATTTAGATATTTATAATGGCATACAGAGCTGAGATATTGAGATATTTACGATGGCATAAATGCTACGTGAGATCTCAATATCTCAGCTCTGGAAGGGTCTAGAGCCTCCATTTTTGCACTCAGATCTAAGTCCCATGGCCCTCTATCAGAATCCAGAGTTTCAAGAAAATCAAAATTTTGACCCGAAAAAAAAAACGACAGTGGTACCCCTGTACGTTTTTTTTTCGAGGTCAAAATTTTGATTTTCTTGAAACTCTGGATTCTGATAGAGGGCCATGGGACTTAGATCTGAGTGCAAAAATGGAGGCTCTAGACCCTTCCAGAGCTGAGATATTTAGATATTTATAATGGCATACAGAGCTGAGATATTGAGATATTTACAATGGCATAAATGCTACGTGAAATCTCAATATCTCAGCTCTGAAAGGTCTAGAGCCTCCATTTTTGCACTCAGATCTAAGTCACATGGCCCTCTATCAGAATCCAGAGTTTCAAGAAAATCAAAATTTTGACCCGAAAAAAAAACGTAAGTGGTACCCCTGTCGTTTTTTTTTCGGGTCAAAATTTTGATTTTCTTGAAACTCTGGATTCTGATAGAGGGCCATGGGACTTAGATCTGAGTGCAAAAATGGAGGCTCTAGACCCTTCCAGAGCTGAGATATTTAGATATTTATAATGGCATACAGAGCTGAGATATTGAGATATTTACAATGGCATAAATGCTACGTGAAATCTCAATATCTCAGCTCTGGAAGGGTCTGAGCCTCCATTTTTGCACTCAGATCTAAGTCACATGGCCCTCTATCAGAATCCAGAGTTTCAAGAAAATCAAAATTTTGACCCGAAAAAAAACGTACAGTGGTACCCCTTACGTTTTTTCGGGTCAAAATTTTGATTTTCTTGAAACTCTGGATTCTGATAGAGGGCCATGGGACTTAGATCTGAGTGCAAAAATGGAGGCTCTAGACCCTTCCAGAGCTGAGATATTTAGATATTTATAATGGCATACAGAGCTGAGATATTGAGATATTTACAATGGCATAAATGCTACGTGAAATCTCAATATCTCAGCTCTGGAAGGTCTGAGCCTCCATTTTTGCACTCAGATCTAAGTCACATGGCCCTCTATCAGAATCCAGAGTTTCAAGAAATCAAAATTTTGACCCGAAAAAAAAAACGACAGTGGTACCCCTTCGATTTTTTTTCGGGTCAAAGTTTTGATTTTCTTGAAACTCTGGATTCTGATAGAGGGCCATGGGACTTAGATCTGAGTGCAAAAATGGAGGCTCTAGACCCTTCCAGAGCTGAGATATTTAGATATTTATAATGGCATACAGAGCTGAGATATTGAGATATTTACAATGGCATAAATGCTACGTGAGATCTCAATATCTCAGCTCTGGAAGGTCTGAGCCTCCATTTTTGCACTCAGATCTAAGTCACATGGCCCTCTATCAGAATCCAGAGTTTCAAGAAAATCAAAATTTTGACCCGAAAAAAAAAACGACAGTGGTACCCCTTACGATTTTTTTGGGTCAAAATTTTGATTTTCTTGAAACTCTGGATTCTGATAGAGGGCCATGGGACTTAGATCTGAGTGCAAAAATGGAGGCTCTAGACCCTTCCAGAGCTGAGATATTTAGATATTTATAATGGCATACAGAGCTGAGATATTGAGATATTTACAATGGCATAAATGCTACGTGAAATCTCAATATCTCAGCTCTGGAAGGTCTAGAGCCTCCATTTTTGCACTCAGATCTAAGTCACATGGCCCTCTATCAGAATCCAGAGTTTCAAGAAAATCAAAATTTTGACCCAAAAAAAAACGTAAGGGGTACCACTGTCGTTTTTTCGGGTCAAAATTTTGATTTTCTTGAAACTCTGGATTCTGATAGAGGGCCATGGGACTTAGATCTGAGTGCAAAAATGGAGGCTCTAGACCCTTCCAGAGCTAGAGATATTTAGATATTTATAATGGCATACAGAGCTGAGATATTGAGATATTTACAATGGCATAAATGCTACGTGAAATCTCAATATCTCAGCTCTGAAGGGTCTAGAGCCTCCATTTTTGCACTCAGATCTAAGTCACATGGCCCTCTATCAGAATCCAGAGTTTCAAGAAAATCAAAATTTTGACCCGAAAAAAAAACGACAGTGGTACCCCTTACGTTTTTTTTTCGAGGTCAAAATTTTGATTTTCTTTGAAACTCTGGATTCTGATAGAGGGCCATGGGACTTAGATCTGAGTGCAAAAATGGAGGCTCTAGACCCTTCCAGAGCTGAGATATTTAGATATTTATAATGGCATACAGAGCTGAGATATTGAGATATTTACAATGGCATAAATGCTACGTGAAATCTCAATATCTCAGCTCTGGAAGGGTCTAGAGCCTCCATTTTTGCACTCAGATCTAAGTCACATGGCCCTCTATCAGAATCCAGAGTTTCAAGAAAATCAAAATTTTGACCCGAAAAAAACGACAGTGGTACCCCTTACGTTTTTTTTTCGGGTCAAAATTTTGATTTTCTTGAAACTCTGGATTCTGATAGAGGGCCATGGGACTTAGATCTGAGTGCAAAAATGGAGGCTCTAGACCCTTCCAGAGCTGAGATATTTAGATATTTATAATGGCATACAGAGCTGAGATATTGAGATATTTACAATGGCATAAATGCTACGTGAAATCTCAATATCTCAGCTCTGGAAGGTCTGAGCCTTCATTTTTGCACTCAGATCTAAGTCACATGGCCCTCTATCAGAATCCAGAGTTTCAAGAAAATCAAAATTTTGACCCAAAAAAAAAACGTAAGGGGTACCACTGTCGTTTTTTTTTAGGGTCAAAATTTTGATTTTCTTGAAACTCTGGATTCTGAATAGAGGGCCATGGGACTTAGATCTGAGTGCAAAAATGGAGGCTCTAGACCCTTCCAGAGCTGAGATATTGAGATTTCACGTAGCATTTATGCCATTGTAAATATCTCAATATCTTAGCTCTGTATGCCATTATAAATATCTAAATATCTCAGCTCTGGAAGGGTCTAGAGCCTCCATTTTTGCACTCAGGTCTAAGTCCCATGGCCCTCTATCAGAATCCAGAGTTTCAAGAAGATTGGAGAAACTTATTTTTCGCACAAAAAAAAAAACATAAGGGGTACCACTGTCGTTTTTTTTTTCGGGTCAAAATTTTGATTTTCTTGAAACTCTGGATTCTGATAGAGGGCCATGGGACTTAGATCTGAGTGCAAAATGGAGGCTCTAGACCCTTCCAGAGCTGAGATATTGAGATCTCACGTAGCATTTATGCCATTGTAAATATCTCAGATATTAGCTCTGTATGCCATTATAAATATCTCAATATCTCAGCTCTGTATGCCATTATGAATATCTCAAATATCTCAGCTCTGAAAGCGTCTAGAGCCTCCATTTTTGCACTCAGGTCTAAGTCACATGGCCCTCTATCAGAATCCAGAGTTTCAAGAAGATTGGAGAAACTTTTTTCGCAACAAAAAAAAAACATAAGGGGTACCACTGTCGTTTTTTTTTAAGGGTCAAAATTTTGATTTTCTTGAAACTCTGGATTCTGATAGAGGGCCATGGGACTTAGATCTGAGTGCAAAAATGGAGGCTCTAGACCCTTCCAGAGCTGAGATATTGAGATCTCACGTAGCATTTATGCCATTGTAAATATCTAATATCTCAGCTCTGTATGATATTATAAATATCTAAATATCTCAGCTCTGGAAGCCATTATAAATATCTAAATATCTCAGCTCTGGAAGCGTCTAGAGCCTCCATTTTTGCACTCAGGTCTAAGTCTCATGGCCCTCTATCAGGAATCCAGAGTTCCAAGAAGATTGGAGAAACTTACATTTTCGCACACAAAAAAAACATAAGGGGTACCACTGTCGTTTTTTTTGAGGATCAAAATTTTGATTTTCTTGAAACTCTGGATTCTGATAGAGGGCCATGGGACTTAGATCTGAGTGCAAAAATGGAGGCTCTAGACCCTTCCAGAGCTGAGATATTGAGAATATCTCAGTAGCATTTATGCCATTATAAATATCTAAAATATCTCAGCTCTGGAAGGGTCTAGAGCCTCCATTTTTGCACTCAGGTCTAAGTCCCATGGCCCTCTATCAGAATCCAGAGTTTCAAGAAGATTGGAGAAACTTATTTTTTCGCACAAAAAAACATAAGGGGTACCACTGTCGTTTTTTTCGAGGTGGGAAATTTTGATTTCTTGAAACTCTGGATTCTGATAGAGGGCCATGTGACTTAGGCCACGTCTACACGAAGCCAGAGCTTCCCCTATCCGATTTTTTTCTTCCTTTTTATAAAAAAAGTTCGTAAACACGGCGGCGTCTCGAAAAATATCTGCGTCCACAAGAACCACTAATACTGACTGAAAACGATGTCATCAGACATCCAAGACCAGTATGTGGCGCTGTAATTCTACCATAGAGATCCACTAAACATGCAAGAAGAAGACTTATAGCATAAGCATAAAACCTTGTGCGCTGTTAGGGAGTAAAATAAAAGGCTATAATATTACGCACAGTTGCTTATTTCCTTTTTTTACCAAGAATTTTATTGAACGACCATAAATTGCCTTGTACAAAATAGGGAGTCACGATATTCGATTAGTTAGCTGACTCAGGAAGCTTGCCACTAAGAACCGGCAAAAGTAGCTAAATGTGTCAAATATAGACATTTTAATTGTTTATTAATAAACTAATTTTCTGTGTCATTCTTGACTGAAAAAAAGGAAGTTGATGATGCAGAAACAGATACAGAAACAGATACTCTTATAGCCTAAGTTGATGATGCTGACTCACCACTTTGCAGTATTGAACGCGCCCACGGGGTAATGCACTTCATAGGCCTACGGATTAGGCTATAAGAGTATCTGTTTCTTTTCGTTTTGAATTGTTTTTTGTCAATGTTGTTTAAACGTAGACATTTCAAGATTCCTATATATTTCAGAGTTTCGGATCATTTATGAGACAAGCTCCAGTTCACGAACAATGTAAGTTATATCGCGCCGGGGCGTCCATGTCCTGATTATATTCTGCTATAGCATATATTTGCCTATTTTATTAAATCCAGATTACTGGTTGATAAAACATTTATTAAAATAAAGATACAATTTATTAAAAAACGAAATTCACTTCAAAGAAGGGCTTTATACAAAACAAAATTTAATGTGGTCAAAATTGGCCGTACACACGAAAACGCAAGGGTGACGTTTTCAGATTTATCCACCTTGGAACCCGGTTTCAAAAAATAACGGTTTCACTCTCCCAAAACGCCGGATCCGTGTGGATGAAACGCCAATACGTATAAAAATGTATATGTATACAGCGAAGCACGTCTTCGTGTGAACGGGGTCTTAGACCTGAGTGCAAAAATGGAGGCTCTAGACCCTTCCAGAGCTGAGATATTGAGATCCCACGTTGCATTTATGCCATTATAAAAATAGTGGGTTCATGGACGGTGGAATTTTTGGGACGGCGCTTGGTGCTACGGACCCCGGGGGGCCTGCTGAGTGCAGTAAAATAGTTTTTATCACGATAGGAACTTTAGTTAAAGGAGCTGTATGTAAGATTGTGGCCAAAACTGGTACTGCAATCAGTTTCAAATTACTGTAGAGTGGTGTATCCCCTCCCCCTGACTCCAGGTTGCCAGATAGGCTATAGGATTCAACATTTTTTTGATCCCACACGTTCGTGATTAGTAGATTGGTGGAAGGTGGAGCATCAGACCAAAACACAACATCAGTTGA
This sequence comes from Hybognathus amarus, assembly GCA_030378365.1. NCBI lineage: Eukaryota > Metazoa > Chordata > Actinopteri > Cypriniformes > Leuciscidae > Hybognathus > Hybognathus amarus. Next base: position 68,329 of record JAQIUQ010004608.1, on the reverse strand, counting down.
GGGCTGCAATTTCACTTTTTAAATGACAATATCCTGGCCAAACTGCTGTTGTCAGTGATATAAGTATTTGAAATGAACATGATTTCTTGATGTCTAGTGATATATTAGGGCCATTTTATGATTATTTGAAAATAAATGTCTTACATACAGCTCCTTTAAAATGTCTATCAAATATACTACCCAAAACCCCATTCAATAGATTGCACGCGGATGGTGTCCAACATAAAAATGGTAGAAAACTCATACAGGTTTGGAACAACATGAGGGTGAGTAAGTGATGACAAATGTAATTTGTGGTTGAACTATACCTTTAAAGGCATAGTTCATCCAAAATTTAAATTAGCCCATGATTTAATCACCATGGCCTCTAGCCATCCTTGGTGTATATGACATTCTTCTCTCAGACGAAAACAATAAGAGTTATATTAAACACTGTCCTGGCCCTTCCAAGCTTTATATTGGCTTCAAATGGTTTTGAAAGTCCATAAAAGTGCATCTATCCATGATACAAGTGCATCTATCCATGATACAAGTGCATCTATCCATCATAAAAGTGCATCTATCCATGATACAAGTGCATCTATCCATGATACAAGTGCATCTATCCATCATAAAAGTGCATCTATCCATCATAAAAGTGCATCTATCCATCATAAAAGTCCATCTATCCATCATAAAAGTGCATCTATCCATAAAAAATATATATTAATATAAAATATTTAAAATATTCATATTTAAGTTGCGCTTTAGATTTAAGTCAAATCCATATGTTCTTTTGGCCGGAAGTTATTTTACTTTATAAAGTTTTAAATATGGATATTTTTCTTACATCTCCATCTTCCTCATTACTCCACATAAAGTCAACATCTGAGATATTTTCATCAGCTATATGTTCAAGCACTTCAGAACTGTATATTCTGCACATGAAAAAGTTTCAAAAATGTATCGGTACTGTGATATATATTTTTTATAAAAGACATTTCAATCAGCATCACTGAAAATGTGACTTCAGTAACAGGCTTTCAAACCTACTGTCCATTCTAATGGACAGACACATTTAAAAAAATCCTGATTTAAAACATCCAATTCTACAGTCGATTTTTAACTTTAGTTAATAAGTTCAATCTTTCTACTTTACATACAAATTATGAAATACTGGCAAAAATATACACAAAATGTAAATACAACTTAGAAAATGTTGCTTGCTTCTGTGTTTGGAGTGAAGTGCTGCCATGCTTCTCTTCAATGTAGAGGTTTTTTTATATAATTACTAACATGCAGAGTTTTACTGGCATTTGATTGGATGACAAACGTCCATCTCATGGACTGCAGGCTTTAAACTAAGATGCTCCAGAAGTTAAAAAAAGGGGGCTGACATGTGATGTCCACTGTAATGGACACAGGGTCTGGGGGTTTTGCCAAGCTAGTCATTTATCAGTTGAGTCTTGCTTCTCACAACAAGTTTCAGTCCTTTCAACATAAAAGTCTTCAGTACTGACGGACTCACTCATTAAAGGTGCAGTGTGTAATATTTAGAGGATCTGTTGACTGAAATGCAATATCATATACATAACTATGTGTTCAGTGGTGTATAAAGAGCTTACATAATGAAGCTTTATGTGTTAATTAACATTTCTCACCGCGGGTCTGCTTAAATCCACATGTTTCTACGGTGGCCCTGAGCGGGACACGCGCGTTTCGTCACTATGTTGTTCTTCGTGCAAAGAAGCGAACTTAAGTCAGCGAATAAAACACTGACACAATGATGAACAGGTGACAGTAACATATGGTTTTACTTAATAATTAAGTAAACCTTAATTATTGTGTGATAATTGGTTACTCTATTGCGGCCTCAGACAACGACATCACTTCCTGTCACCACTGTAACTTCAGTTGGGTGCAGTTCACAACCTCGCCACTAGATGCTGCTAAACTTATATAAATATTTTATAAGTCCATACATTATTTTGCCATCATATGTCGGCAAAGACTGTCTTAAAGGTGCAGTGCGTCTCTGCCGCCATCTAATGGCGAAATAATGTATGTGATTCTGCTGCTGTTTATGGTCAGGGACTATTTTTCCCAGCGGAAGGACGGCTTTTAGTGATATTACTTCATGAAAGTTGCATTGATGCATATTTTTCTACTTAGAGCTGTATTGTGAGTATTAGAGTACCTTACACAATACGAGTAATACACACACACACACACAGACTTACATGTCGGTCAGCATGGGCGTGTGTCGGCGGTGATGCGGGGAGAAGTGGTTCTCCAGGATAGTGACGGTTTCCGTGAGAGCGACGTGTCCACATCCGCAGAACAGAGCCACTCCGGAGAAACACAGGATGGTGGCCAGCAGAGACGCGTACGGCACGCCTCCCAGACACTTAATGCAGCACTCGGAACAACCTGCACACACACACACAGTTTATAATCAGTACAGTTTTAAGAGTTATACTCAACATGCATGCTTCACATTCCTGGGCGAGCAATTAATCGCGATTAATCGCATCCAAAAGAAAAGTTTGTGTTACATAAATATGTGTTCTGTGTATAATTATTTCTATATATATATATATACACTATCGGTTCAAAGTTCAGGGTCGTAAGATTTTTTATGTTTTTAAACGAAGTCTTCTGCTCACCAAGGCTGCAATTTTTTGATAAAAAACACAAAAAAATGACAATTTAAAAATGACTTTTTTATGTTAATATATATTAAAATGTAATTTCATTCCTCTGAAAAAAGCTGAATATTCAGCATCATTACTCCAGTCTTCAGTATCACATGATCCTTCACAAATCACTCTAATACTGACTGATTTTATGCTCCAAAAACATGTATGATTATTATCCATGTTGAAAACAGTTTTTTACATTTTATTTCAGGATTCTTTGATGAATAGAAAGTTCAAAGAACAAGCATTTATTTAATTAGAATCTTTTCTAACATTATAATGTCTTTACTGTAACTTTTGATCAATGTAACTCATCCTTGATGAATAAGAATTATTGATTTCTTATTTATTTCCCCAAAAATAAAATACGAATTCTTACTTGACCCTAAATTTTTAAAAGGGTAGTGTTTAATGTAACAAAAGCTTTCCATTTCAGATAAAAGCTGTTCTTTTGAACTTTCTATTCATCAAAGAATCCTGAAATAAAAATGTAAAAAACTGTTTTCAACATGGATAATAATCATACATGTTTTTGGAGCATAAAATCATCATATTAGAGTGATTTGTGAAGGATCAGTGTGACACTGAAGACTGGAGTAATGATGCTGAAAATTCAGCTTTTTCAGAGGAATAATTACATTTTAATATATATTAACATAAAAAAGTCATTTTAATTGTCATAATATTTACAATATTACTGTGTTTTTTGTGTATTTTTTATCAAAAAATTGCAGCCTTGGTGAGCAGAAGAATTCTTTTAAAATCTCCGACCCTAAACTTTTGGCAATTAGTGTATATATATATATATATATATATATATAAATACACACACATGCATGTATATATTTTTAGAAAAATGTGTTATTTATATTTTATAATATAAATTATGTATAAATATACATGCAAATATTTACATATGCATAGTGTGCTTGTGTGTGTTTATGTGCGTGAATTAGTGCGCTTCCGATAATGTTTACACATATAGGTCACGTCAGCACACACACACGCGCACACAAAACTTCCAAACTCTTATTTTGTTTTCACAGAAAAAAAAACAATAAACAATAAACAAACAAAAAAAAAACAGCATAACAAACAAACAGAGTCGACAAGAGACTGTTCTGGGCTGGTAAACTATTTCTCTGCCATAAAACTGAAAACTGACAAATTAAAAACAGAGTAGAGCACAGAGTGTGAAAAACACAAAAAACTAATGAACTGCATGTGTGTGTGTGCATGTGTGTGTTTGTGTATGTGTGTTAATGTGTGTGTTGCTTCCTTGGTCTGGGTTCACAAACAAAAACAAAACCATCACACCACTGGCCGTGGGTTTTACCAGTGTTACAGGAATGAAGACCATAAAGCAACACTAGAGGAACACGGCAAAATCACAGGCATTAATAATTAATAGAGCCTTTTATGGAAATGTGAGCATATGTTTGCCTTCTTCCTCATTCTTCACTTTAACTCTAACACACTCAAGTGTGGACTCAATGATCAGGGATGATTGATGAGGAGTGATGAAGCACGCACACACACACACACACGAGCTGCAGGGCAATAATGCACACATCATGATTCATCAAGATTAATAAACGAACCAAAGCCTCATTTAAACAAGACAAATACAGTGAGATAATCAGCTCTATATTACCCAGACTAACAGATCGAGGATTGGTGCATTAACGCCATGTAGAAACTACCTTAAAGTAGTGACGCTGATGCTGTTTTAACTGATAAACTATATTCTCATATTATTTCTGATATATTGTCATTATTGTAATGTTTTTATTTAGATTTTTGTTTATAATTTTAATTATTCTAACATTTTCATTAGGATTTTCATTACTGTGAAAATAAGAGCAACATAACAAATACTACAATGACAAATATCAATGTTTTAAATATTTCAAAATATTCTAATATTTTACTAATGTACTTTTTCACATTACAGTAATTAAAATTATATGTTTGACATTAAAGTAATGATCCTGGATGAACAAACACGCTTGTCATGAAAAGTTTCAAAAAATGAAAAACAAAATAAAATAAAATAATAATATAGGAATGTGAGGAAAAAAACTGTAATGATATCTATCTATCTATCTATCTATCTATCTATCTATCTATCTATCTATCTATCTATCTATCTATCTATCTATCTATCTATCTATCTATCTATCTATCTATCTATCTATCTATCTATATATATATATATATATATATATATATATATATATATATATATGAAGAGTTCAGATGCAAAAGCCTCTAAGTGCCATTTGAAATTTTCTTCTAAAAATGACCATTTTTATCAAGCTTGTATATGTAAGTTCAGTAATTTCACTTAAATGACAATTAATAGGTAATCTTCATTGCCATTTAAGTGAAATTACTGAACTAAAATATACAAGCTTGATAAAAATGATCATTTAGAAGAAAATTTCAAATGGCACTTAGAGGCTTTTGCATCTGAACTCTTCATATATAAGGGGAATAATATGAAAATGTGAGAAATTAATTAATTAATTAATTAATTAATACAATAAAAATGGGATAATAATATGGGAATGTGAAAAAATATTTTAAATAAATAAATAAATAATAGATAATAATATGGGAATGTGATATTTAAAAATAAATAAATACATATTTAAAAATGGGATAATAATATGGGAATGTGATGTTTAAAAATAAATTAATTAATTAAAAAATGGGATAATAATATGGGAATAATATGATAATAAAGAAATAAAAAAATGGGATAATAATATGGGAATGTGAAAAAATATTTTAAATAAATAAATAAATAATAGATAATAATATGGGAATGTGATATTTAAAAATAAATAAATACATATTTAAAAATGGGATAATAATATGGGAATAATATGAGAATGTGAGAATAAATAAAATAAATAAATAAATAAAAATGGGATGATAATAATATATGAGAATGTGAGAAAATAAATAAATTAATAAAATAAAAATGGGATAATATGGGAATGTGAGAAATATTTAAAAATAAATAAATAAAAATTAGATAATAATATTGGAATAATATGAGAAATGTCAAAAAAAATAAAAAAATAAAAAAATGGGATGATATGGGGATTTGAGCATAGTGCTCAATGCTCATCGCCTTAATTATAACATCATAAACGAGAAAAAAAATTCCAGAAGATCCTGGAGGAGGAAATGTGCTTAATTTGTCATGAGTTACATTGCATAAAATAAATAAATAAATAAATTAGTGATTAATTTAGAAAGATGTTTAACAAGCCTGAAATGATGACACTCAGGTCTATGTATGGTCATGTCTCCCTCATCCGGGAGCAGAGCGCCAGCGGTGATTAATCAAGGGCCATTGTGCCGGCCCCAATCCCTGAACGTTCCTCCACACAGAGCCGTTTCCCAGCACACAAAGGCAAATTACAGCAGATTTATTAAGCAGCGGAGAGGCCTTTCAGATCCCGATGTGTCCCACAGTCCGTGCCCAGCATTCATGAGGCTCCACCGGGGGTAAGCATTCAGTGCTGGTGAATAGAGTTTCCATAGCAGCGGGTTAACCACAACCCAGTGAGTATCTGGCCACGGCACAGTCTCTCACGACCCACACACACACACACACTCTTATGAAGCCACTTCAATGCTGCCATCCATTCCCACCCTTTCCAGAAACACTTTGGGAATCTTGTTTACTGTCCCGTGAGCTACAGAAAGTTTTAGTCAACTGACCAAAAATAATCGCATGATTCAAATCCAATGCATGAATCAGCCTGACATCAAAAACAGCTTCGAATTATGACAAAACAGCCAAACTAAATAAGATAAAAGCCTGAATTAAGCGTCTTCAGTGCATAATATTTACGAATTAAGTGCTATTTTAATTACATTTAACAGTGGAGTGACAGTCAAAGAGACTTTTGAAAAATCACAATAAATAAATATATATTGTAAATTATGGCCAAAATTAAACATTTGTTACAATGACTTAATTCGCTACCTAGTTTTAGTAAATCGTGGCCATGATTTTAAGAATTTAATAATGACAACTTAATTCGTTACCTAGTTTTAGTAAATCGTGGCCATGATTTTAAGAATTCGATAATGACGACTTAATTTGTTACCTAGTTTTAGTAAATCGTGGCCATGATTTAATAATTGATAATGACGACTTAATTGTTACCTAGTTTTAGTAATATCGTGGCCATTATTTAAGAATTCGTAACTGACGACTTAAATAAATTTTGTTACTTAGTTTTAGTAAATCGTGGCCATGATTTAAGAATTCGTAATGACGACTTAATATCTGTTACCTAGTTTTAGTAAATCGTGGCCATGATTTAAGAATTCGATAATGACGACTTAACTTTGTTACCTAGTTTTAGTAAAATCGTGGCCATGATTTTAAGAATTCGATAATGACGACTTAAATTTGTTACCTAGTTTTAGTAAATCGTGGCCATGATTTAAGAATTCGTAATGACGACTTAATTTATTACCTAGTTTTCAGTAAATCGTGGCCATGATTTAAGAATTCGTAATGACGACTTAATTTGTTACCTAGTTTTAGTAAATCGTGGCCATGATTTAATAATTTGATAATGACGACTTAATTCGTTACCTAGTTTTAGTAAATCGTGGCCATTATTTAAGAATTCGTAATGACGACTTAATGAATTTTGTTACCTAGTTTTCAGTAAATAATTGGCCATGATTTAAGAATTCGTAATGACGACTTAATTCGTTACCTAGTTTTAGTAAAATCGTGGCCATTATTTAAGAATTCGTAATGACGACTTAATAAATTTTGTTACCTAGTTTTCAGTAAATCGTGGCCATGATTTTAAGAATTCGATTAATGACAGACTTAATTTGTTTCCTAGTTTTAGTAAATCGTGGCTATGAATTAGAATTCGAATAAGGACGACTAATAAATTTTGTTACCTAGTTTTAGTAAATTGATGGCCATGATTTAATAATTTGATAATGACGACTTAATTCGTTACCTAGTTTCAGTAAAATCGTGGCCATTATTTAAGAATTTGGTAATGACGACTTAATAAATTTTGTTACCTAGTTTTCAGTAAATCGTGGCCATGATTTAAGAATTCGTAATGACGACTTAATTCGTTACCTAGTTTTAGTAAATCAGTGGCCATTATTTAAGAATTCGTAATGACGACTAATAAATTTTGTTACCTAGTTTTAGTAAATCGTGGCCATGATTTTAAGAATTCGTAATGACAACTTAATTTGTTTCCTAGTTTTAGTAAATCGTGGCTATGAATTAAGAATTCGTAAGGACGACTAATAAATTTTGTTACCTAGTTTTAGTAAATCGATGGCCATGATTTAAGAATTTGATAATGACGACTAATAAATTTTGTTACCTAGTTTTAGTAAATCGTGGCCATGATTTAAGAATTCGATAATGACGACTTAATTTGTTTCCTAGTTTTAGTAAATCGTGGCTATGAATTAAGAATTCGTAATGACGACTTAATAAATTTTGTTACCTAGTTTTAGTAAATCGATGGCCATGATTTAAGAATTCGTAATGACGACTTAATTAATTTTGTTACCTAGTTTTAGTAAATCGTGGCCATGATTTAAGAATTCGATAATGACGACTTAATTTGTTTCCTAGTTTTAGTAAATCGTGGCTATGAATTAAGAATTCGTAATGACGACTTAATTAATTTTGTTACCTAGTTTTAGTAAATCGTGGCCATGATTTAAGAATTCGATAATGACGACATAATTCATTATCTTGTTTTCAGTAAATCGTGGCCATGATTTAAGAATTCGTAACGATGACTTAATTTGTTACCTTGTTTTAGTAAATCGTGGCCATGTATTTAAGAATTCGATAATGACGACTTAATTTGTTACCTTGTTTTAGTTAATCGTGGTCAAGTTTAAAAAGTTCATTCCCTCGTTTTGATTGAACTAAAACAAGGGAGTGAATTTGCTTCTCTCTGGCCAGACTGGCCACTATTTACAAAAATGAGGGAGCTAATTCGTAAAATATGCTGAACGCATTAGTGGGAACAAACACATTAACTCATGGCCACGAAATCAGAATACAGAAAATATTATGATAAAAGAAAATGGTATAACAATAAAGTACAAAACTTATATTATTATAATTATTTACTTGATTTTTTTAAAGACTTTTTCATTGCGACATTATAAGAAAAAGGAGAAAAGGAGGAAGAGGAGGAGCAAGAAGGAAGAGGAGGAGCTCCTCATGGAGAATCCAGCACAGCTCAGGCCTCGGCTCCTCCACAGACACACACACTGCCCTCAGGAACCAGCCCACTCCGCGCCAGGTGTGTGTCTGAACATCAGGAGCTCACAGATGGATTTAAATGGATTTTTCTCAACTGGATTTAAAAACATATTTTCAAAATGTCTATCAAACTGGTCAATGGATGAGACTGAATATTTGCAATGAACAAAAATGAAATAAAAAGCTCTTCCGACATGAATGTCAGCTTTCATTTTCAATGTCATCAATGCAAAAATGACAATCACATGATGCACATGCGCATGAGCTGAACTTTAGTTTGTAATGCATGAATGCACATGGATCTGATTATAAAGTTTAAGGTAAATATGACAGAACGTTCAGAATCTGAAATCAGATTGGATGGATTATGTGTGCATGTAAACACACTAGTGTCGAGAATACACCGTTCTGCTCGAGAAAAAAGACAGACTCTGAAGACTTGGACCAATGCATGAATAATCGTTTCTGGACCTTAGTCGAGAGTTGTTTGGCCTCAAACTATGCCTGAGTTGAACACAATTTAAAAATCAAGTTAACGTCCAGCTGTGCCAGAACCCAGTGATGCTGTGGCCAAACAGGTCCCTCGCCTGTCCTGCCGCTCATCTTCAGTGTCGTCGATACGAAGTCTCCATGGCAGAATCCCACAGAACAATCCTTCAAACTTTACCAGTTCTGTTCCTCTTCTTCTTCTGCTTTCTCAAATATCTTCTTCTTCACATAGAGATTGTATTGCCCAGAACCCAACTAAAGATGTTTCCCAGTCACGTCTACACCAAACCACGAACTAGCTCCCAGACCAGCACAATACCAGTGAAGGAGGAGAGAAGAGTCTTGACAGACACACACTTCGCTGCATATATTAACATATTTATGAAACCACTGGGCAGAATCTAGCCCTCCATCTGCCGCACCGACCCATGAGAACCGGAGGAAGGGGGAGGCTTCCTGGACAATGAAAGACATAAGAGGACGGAGAGCAAGAGCAGATGGAGGAAGAGACAGCTGAGAAATGAGGACTTGGACTTTCATCAAAAGTCGTATGATAGAAAAAATAAAACAGATTTCAGACTGATACTCACGAGAGAAGTTTGGAAATGGAAATTTTGGGAAATGTTTAATTTTTTGAATTTCGAAAACGAGAAATGAGAATGATTTTAACACCCTTTTTTAACAAAAATGTGTTTTATGTGGACAGATCAATACAGCACACAGAACATGTAGATGTTGGAAAATAACAATGTGTTTTCTGTTCACCAAATGCTTTTTGAAACCTCTGGGGTTCTGGGTCAATAATAGGCACAAAGCGGTTAAATTTTTTTCGAAAATCGATAGCTTCATCAAAATAGTTCAAAAACTGGTGACTTTATTAGTACTTGGTATATGAACACCCCAAAGAATTGAGGACAGGATTTGAAAAGTCTAAGTGGTCGTAAAAAAAATAGTCACACTCAAGGACCTTCGAGTTAAAAAATGTACCCGCATAGGAAATGAATGGGAAATTGGCAAAAATGTGAAAATACTGAGTTTTTGTGCGTACAATGTACAAATCAGCAACGATCTTGAAAAAAAGCACACAACAGTGAAGGGATAAATATATAGAACATCAAGAGTGCAAAACAGACACATCCACACACACACAAACACACCTTTATACACAAACACACCAAAAAAATGTTTTGTATATTTTAAAAGCTGTTTGTCCACAAGATGGCATCCATCTAATTTCAAAAAATGCTTTTATGAGGCCTAGGCTTGACTCCAAAATGAAATACAGCTTTAAAAATATAAAAAAATAAATATATAAAAAAAATCTATTATATTCAATGGGGGAAAATTTGGTCATAATTATTGCATTAATACTAATTATTTTTTTATAATTTTTTTTTTACATTTTCTCAAAACACCGAAAAAGAAAAAAAAATATTATAAAAAACAAGTAAAAAAAAATTATGATTTTCTTTTTTAAATATGAATCACGCAATCCCAGTCAATTTTGACCCGGAGGTCCTGAGTGTGACTGTATCTGGTGTTGAAAATGGAAATATCTTTCAACATGGAAACAAACAGATCTTTCACAAAAGTGACTTGCAGTCTATATGCACAGCCCTGGCACATAGACTCATTTAAATACTCACCTCAGCACACATTCTGCATCTGAAAGGGAAACTCCTACAAATGCATATATGCAAAAATAACTGTCCACAGCTTTTCATCGACAGTCTCTCACTGCGTGTATGTAAATCCAGACAGTCAGTTTTTAATGCCAAAAGCTTTTAGTAAATCTGGCCCTAAATATTAAGTTTGTTAACCAGCATCATGTGACCAATAACTTTAGAGATCACATGAACATGCGAATGAGTAATTAAAATCTTAAAGTTATTAAAGGCAGTGTCCTTGTTACATATGTTACATGTAGTAATAACAGTAAATAATGCATAATTAACTAACTATCTAAGCCTACCCTAACCCTATAGTAAGTACATGTTGTTAATTTGTATGTTACTCGAGCAATAAAATATACAATTACACTAACGATGACACCTTAAAATAACGTGTAACCCAAGTAAATAACCAATGATCTACATGCATTTTTGGTTACATTTATTTTAGGTGCATGTTCACATGTATTATTTATATATTTAAGTACTGAGTAATATTAATGAACTACATGTGTTTACTTTAGGGTTTAGGGTTAAGTTGCATTGTGATTATGAATAATTTACTGTTATCACTACGGTACAGTGCAATGACACTGTAAAATAAAGCGTTAACAGGTGTAACCCAAGTAAATAACCAATAATCTACATTTAAAAATATATATTTGTGGTGGTGCCGATCGTTCTGACGCAACTTTGAAGTAGAGTTATTCTGCATGATGAATTAGAAGCAATGAAAATAAACTCCCAAATAGCTCTGCGAACTATATCTGTCTTTGTGGAAGTGCTGGTGATTGCATTGTGTTCGTCAACACGGGTAACGAGGAGGTTGAATGGTGGTCTAGTGTTCACTCACCCGTGAACATCAGCTCTGTCTGACACACAAAACAGAAGGTTCTCAGAGCCTGGACACACACACACACACACACACACACACACACCTGGCTCAGCTTCCCAAGGGCCAGCTGAGAGCCCAGATTCCCACAAGCTGTCCAGGGATAACTGGAGGAATGTGGATCCGAAGGGAAGACGGGGGATGTTCAGTCATAGGATCATGTGTCTCAGGATCTCATCCTAGCTTAATAAGCGATAATCAATGTACTCTTTTTAAACTCTTTTAACCCCACAGACCTTCATGACCATGAACGCTATACACCAAAAACACCTTCACTAGTTTCCTTCAAATGGACCTGCGGTGTGACTATTGAATAATTACTATATTCTAAGCATTCTTGAATGAGCTTTGAAAACGAGCAGTTTCTCATTGTTTTAATGTGTTTATATACTTTTACGTTTGTGGATGTTCCAACACTGACCCATTTTCTGTGTTCACAAACATTCATCATTCAGGTCACTGATTCAGAGCCACAACCCAGACACATTTGTGTCAATACGATAAGTGTGTTGCGCCTGTTTCATGGAGCCAGTCGGATCACAGAACAACATCGATTAATGAATCTCTGTCTGTATGTATGTATGTCTGTCTGTCTGTATGTCTGTATGTCTGTATGTATGTATACTATCTGTATGTATGTATGTATGTACTGTATATATGTATGTATGTATGTATGTATGTCTGTATGTATATATGTATGTATATTCTGTATGTATATATGTATGTATGTATGTGTATCTATGTATCTGTGTATATATCATATACTGTGCTATACTGTATGTACTGCTGTCTATATGTATGTACTGTATATCTGTCTGTCTATCTGTCTGCTGTCTGTATGTATGTATGTCTGTGTTATGTGTGTGTATATATGTCTGTGTGTCTGTGTGTCTGTCTGTCTGTATGTATGTCTGTCTGTGTGTATGTATATATGTATCTATGTCTGTATGTCTGTATGTATATATGTATGTATGTATGTATGTATGTACTGTCTGTGTGTCTGTATGCACTGTCTATATATCATATCTATATATTCATGTATGTTCTGTACTGTATGTATGTATGTATGTATATATGTGTATATATGTATGTATGTATGTATGTATGTATATATCTATGTGTATGTATGTATGTATGTATCTATCTATATACTGTGTGTATGTATGTATGTCTGTATCTCTGTCTATCTATCTATCTATCGTATCTATGTATGTATGTCTGTCTATCTATCTGTATGTATGTATGTATATATATATGTATGTATGTATGTTGTGTGTGTATATATGTATGTATATATATATATATATATATGTATATATCTGTATATATGTATGTATAGTATGTCTGTATGTATATATATACTGTATATGTATGTGTGTTGTATATATGTATGTATGTATGTCTATCTGTATGTCTATACTGTATATATGTCTGTATATATGTATGTCTGTGTGTCTATGTATGTATGTGTGTGTGTATGTATGTGTATATATATATATATATATACTATCTATCTATATATATGTATATATGTATGTATGTATGTCTGTATGTATGTATGTCTGTATATATGTCATATATATGTATGTCTGTCTGTATGTATGTACTGTATGTATGTCTGTCTATCTATCTATCTGTGTATGTATGTCTGTCTGTATGTATGTCTGTCTGTATATCTGTCTGTATGTCATGTCTGTTTATCTCTGTATGTGTCTGTGTGTCTGTCTGTATATCTCTGTATCTGTGCTGTCTGTCTGTCTATATCTCTCTATCTGTGTCTGTCTGTATGTCTATCTCTCTATCTGTGTCTGTCTGTATGTCATGTCTGTCTTGTCTGTCTATCTGTCTGTCTGTCTGTCTGTCTGTCTGTCTATCTCTCTATCTATGTCTGTCTGTATGTCTGTCTGTCTATCTGTGTCTGTCTGTTCTGTCTGTCTGTTTATTCTCACTATCTGTCTGTCTGTCTGTCTGTCTGTCTGTCTGTCTGTCTATCTCTGTCTGTCTGTGTCTGTCTGTCTATCTCTGCTATCTGTGCTGTCTGTCTGTCTGTCTGTCTGTCTGTCTGTCTGTCTGTCTATCTCTCTATCTGTGTCTGTCTGTCTGTCTATCTCTCTATCTGTGTCTGTCTGTCTGTCTTACTATCTGTCGTCTATCTATCTATCTATCTATCTGTGTCTGTCTGTCTGTCTGTCTGTCTGTCTACCTAACTCTCTCTGTCTGTCTCTGTCTGTCTGGGTTGAACAAATCCTTTAACATCTTTCTTTGGCTTTAGCTGACTTTGTTGGGGAGGAAATTTCCTCAAAACCTAATTGGCGGCCTTTAACCAAACATTCCCAGACCTCTGAATCAGCACATCTCTAATTACATGTTTGTGTTGTTGGTTTTCAGGGCTTGAGGGAAAATGAGCTCTTCTGAGGTTGTTTAAAACCAAAATGTGCCCTCTCATGTGACTTTACACCCGCAGCTTGGCACCTCAGTACAGAGGAAAATCAAGCTTAGAAAAACATGAAACCCAGATGTTCCTTGTAGAAACCGACCAGAAAACACATCAGTGGAAAAATACAATAAAACTGATAGCTGACACGAAATTTTGATTTAATAACATTGTTCAGATAAACACACCTATATTCTAATGGACCGTGTTGTTATACAATGTTTATTGTTTTATAAAAGCAATAAACCACTCAATGGTTTAGGCATGAGAAAAATAACCCATAAATCACATTTCCTACAGTCACTTACTCCTATAATATTAAAGAGCTCAAAGTGAGTGATGTGCATCACATGATCGCCATTTTTGGATGAACCACTTCTTTCATGTGACATTGGATAAAAATGACTTTATTTATTTCTTAAGGCCAATTTATTTCAAAGAAACTTTAAAAGACACTGAATGTTTATAGTTTGTGTGAAGGCTCTTTGTATCTCTTCTTTTCTGATATGTAAAAGGCACGCTTTATATCTGTACAAATCTCAAATGTTGTCTATTAATTTCTCACATCTGAATCGAATCGAGACAGGCGACTTGTTGAATCAATCTGAGCAGCTGACCGAAGCTCATTGAATATTCATGAGCGTAAACAGTTGCCCTATTGAATGTGTTTTAAAGAGCGCTGAACTGAATGGCCGACTCCTTTATTTTGAGAGAGTGGCCTGACTGAATTCACATCTCTTTGCACGAACTACGGTAGAACTCGATTTGTTAAACACAGCCTATCAGAGTTTACTTCAAAAAAACTAAAAAACTAAAAAAAGAATTTAAATGACAAATGATACCACTAAAAATATACTAAAATTAACTTTAACTTTAAAAATAAAAGTAATAAATATGAATAAAACTATGATAAACTTACATAACACTGCTTTTGGATCAAAGTCAGCATTAAGATTTTAGGTTCAAATTTATGCATTTTAAGTCACAATTTGAATTGACGACTTCATCTATTTCAATTTACCAGTTCATTTGCAGTGACTCTGTAGTGTCGATCTCATGGGAGATGATTATGATAATGATGCACTATAGCCTCACACCAACTTCCCAAAATATTCCATGTGAGCCACGAAACCATTTCCAATTCCCAAAACTTCCAATACGCTGTTAACTCACACGCTATTGGATTTCATGCAGCTGTCAGTATGATGTAAAGAGAAGCTTGGGAGTTTGAGAACGGTCATCTGTTTGGCCCACATGTTCTTCACGCATCTTTACAGCGCATAATTCAATGCTACGGATGAGGAAAATCCTGAACACTCAGGCTGGGGAATTAACATGCGACACCAGCTGAGATCAGCTGATGTGAACCAGAGCACGAAACCAGAATCACATGCGAATGAATCACAATATCTAACCGGGAAGTGAATCATGGATGTGTTGCATAACATGCTTGAGGGACTGGAGAGTGTCAGGGAATCACAAGGGAATTTGGGGAGAGGAAAGTAATGAGCCCATCTAATCCTGCGATGAAAACAAGTGAGAGCTTAAATGTTACTATTGCTGTCAGCGACATTCCCAAAACTGTTCAAACCACTCCAGAAGATAATGCCTTACAAAGGAGTCAATAAACTGAGGGACTCCGTATCTAGAAACCACACACCATAAAATCGTGGGTTACTTTTTCTACCTAAATCCTGGGTTAACCCTTTTGGGTAAATCGTCTGTGTTGTTTATTCAGTGTTTGGGTAGTTTTTGTGTTACCCAGATCCTGGGTCAGAGCAGTAACAACCCAGTGTTTGGGTAGTTTTTGTGTAACACAGATCCTGGGTCAGACAGTAACAACCCAGTGTTTGGGTAGTTTTTGTGTAACACAGATCCTGGGTCAGCGTAACAACCCAGTGTTTGGGTAGTTTTTGTGTTGCCCAGATCCTGGGTCAGACGTAACAACCCAGTGTTTGGGTAGTTTATGTGTAACACAGATCCTGGGTCAGACGCAACAACCCAGTGTTTGGGTAGTTTATGTGTAACACAGATCCTGGGTCAGACGTAACAACCCAGTGTTTGGGTAGTTTATGTGTAACACAGATCCTGGGTCAGACGTAACAACCCAGTGTTTGGGTAGTTTTTGTGTTACCCAGATCCTGGGTCAGATGTAATAACCCAGTGTTTGGGTAGTTTTTGTGTTACCCAGATCCTGGGTTAGACGGCAACACCCCAGTGTTTGGGTAGTTTTTGTGTTACTCAGATCCTGGGTCAGCGCAACAACCCAGTGTTTGGGTAGTTTTTGTGTTGCCCAGATCCTGGGTCAGATGTAACACCCCAGTGTTTGGGTAGTTTTTGTGTTACCCAGATCCTGGGTCAGACAGTAACACCCCAGTGTTTGGGTAGTTTTTGTGTTACTCAGATCCTGGGTCAGACGCAACAACCCAGTGTTTGGGTAGTTTTTGTGTTACTCAGATCCTGGGTCAGACGCAACAACCCAGTGTTTGGGTAGTTTTTGTGTAACACAGATCCTGGTGTCAGACGTAACAACCCAGTGTTTGGGTAGTTTTTGTGTAACACAGATCCTGGGTTAGCAGCAACAACCCAGTGTTTGGGTAGTTTTTGTGTTACCCAGATCCTGGGTCAGACGTAACAACCCAGTGTTTGGGTAGTTTTTGTGTTACCCAGATCCTGGGTCAGACAGTAACAACCCAGTGTTTGGGTGAGTTTTTGTGTTACCCAGATCCTGGGTCAGAGCAGCAACCCAGTGTTTGGGTAGTTTTTGTGTTACCCAGATCCTGGGTCAGACGCAACAACCCAGTGTTTGGGTAGTTTTTGTGTTACCCAGATCCTGGGTCAGACGTAACAACCCAGTGTTTGGGTAGCTTTTGTGTTACCCAGATCCTGGGTCAGATGTAATAACCCAGTGTTTGGGTAGTTTTTGTGTTACCCAGATCCTGGGTCAGACGCATAACAACCCAGTGTTTGGGTAGTTTTTGTGTTACCCAGATCCTGGGTCAGCAGTAACACCCAGTGTTTGGGTAGTTTTTGTGTTACTCAGATCCTGGGTCAGACGTAACAACCCAGTGTTTGGGTAGTTTTTGTGTTGCCCAGATCCTGGGTCAGATGTAACACCCCAGTGTTTGGGTAGTTTTTGTGTTACCCAGATCCTGGTTCAGACGTAACAACCCAGTGTTTGGTGGTTTATGTGTAACACAGATCCTGGGTCAGACGCAGCAACCCCAGTGTTTGGGTAGTTTTTGTGTTACCCAGCTCCTGCGTTAGATGTAACAACCCAGTGTGTGTGTGTGTGTGTGTGTGTGTGTGTGTGTGTGTGTGTGTGTGTGTGTGTGTGTGTGTGTGTGTGTGTGTGTGTGTGTGTGTGTGGTGTGTAGAGTTTTGTTACCCCAGCTCCTGGGTCAGATGTAACAAAAACCCAGTGTTTGGGTAGATTTTGTGTTACCCAGATCCTGCGTTGAGATGTAACAACCCAGGTGTGTGTGTGTGTGTGTGTGTGTGTGTAGATTTTGTTACCCAGCTCCTGGGTTACATGTAACAACCCAGTGTTTGGGTAGTTTTTGTGTTACCCAGATCCTGGGTCAGATGTAACAACTCAGTGTGTGTGTGTGTGTAGCTTTTGTGTTACCCAGCTCCTGGGTTAGATGTAACAACCCAGTGTTTGGGTAGTTTTAGTGTTACCCAGATCCTGGGTCAGACTTAATAACCCAGTGTTTGGGTAGTTTTTGTGTAACACAGATCCTGGGCAGACGTAACAATCCCAGTGTTTGGGTAGTTTTTGTGTTACCCAGATCCTTGGGTCAGATGTAACCCAGTGTTTGAGTAGTTTTTGTGTTACCCAGATCCTGGGTCAGAGTAACAACCCAGTGTTTGGGTAGTTTTTGTGTTACTCAGATCCTGGGTCAGACGTAACAACCCAGTGTTTGGGTAGTTTTTGTGTAACACAGATCCTGGGTCAGCGTAACAACCCAGTGTTTGGGTAGTTTTTGTGTAACACAGATCCTGGGTCAGACGTAACAACCCAGTGTTTGGGTAGTTTTTGTGTTACACAGATCCTGGGTCAGCAGCAACAACCCAGTGTTTGGGTAGTTTTTGTGTAACACAGATCCTGGGTCAGACAGTAACAACCCAGTGTTTGGGTAGTTTTTGTGTAACACAGATCCTGGGTCAGACGTAACAACCCAGTGTTTGGGTAGTTTTTGTGTTACACAGATCCTGGGTCAGCACGTAACAACCCAGTATTTGGGTAGTTTTTGTGTAACACAGATCCTGGGTCAGCAGTAACAACCCAGTGTTTGGGTAGTTTTTGTGTTACCCAGATCCTGGTCAGACGTAACAACCCAGTGTTTGGGTAGTTTTTGTGTTACTCAGATACTGGGTCAGACATAATAACCCAGTGTTTGGGTAGTTTTGTGTTACCCAGATCCTGGGTCAGATGTAACAACCCAGTGTTTGAGTAGTTTTTGTGTTACCCAGATCCTGGGTCAGACGTAACAACCCAGTGTTTGGGTAGCTTTTTGTGTTACCCAGCTCCTGGGTTAGATGTAACAACCCAGTGTTTGGGTAGTTTTAGTGTTACCCAGATCCTGGGTCAGACTTAATAACCCAGTGTTTGGGTAGTTTTTGTGTAACACAGATCCTGGGTCAGACGTAACAACCCAGTGTTTGGGTAGTTTTTGTGTTACACAGATCCTGGGTCAGACGTAACACCCCAGTGTTTCGGTAGTTTTTGTGTTACTCAGATCCTGGGTCAGCGCAACAACCCAGTGTTTGGGTAGTTTTTGTGTAACACAGATCCTGGGTCAGACGCAACAACCCAGTGTTTGGGTAGCTTTTGTGTTACCCAGATCCTGGGTCAGATGTAACACCCCAGTGTTTGGGTAGTTTTTGTGTTACCCAGATCCTGGGTCAGACTGTAACAACCCAGTGTTTGGGTAGTTTTTGTGTTACTCAGATCCTGGGTCAGACATAACAACCCAGTGTTTGGGTAGTTTTTGTGTTACCCAGATCCTGGTTCAGACGTAACAACCCAGTGTTTGGGTAGTTTTTGTGTAACACAGATCCTGGGTCAGATGGAACAACCCAGTGTTTGGGTAGTTTTTGTGTTACCCAGATCCTGGGTCAGATGTAACAACCCAGTGTTTGGGTAGTTTTTGTGTTACCCAGATCCTGGGTCAGACGTAACAATCCAGTGTTTGGGTAGTTTTTGTGTTACCCAGATCCTGGTTCAGACGTAACAACCCAGTGTTTGGGTAGTTTTTGTGTAACACAGATCCTGGGTCAGACGTAACAACCCAGTGTTTGGGTAGTTTTTGTGTTACCCAGATCCTGGGTCAGATGTAACAACCCAGTGTTTGGGTAGTTTTTGTGTTACCCAGATCCTGGGTCAGACGTAACAATCCAGTGTTTGGGTAGTTTTTGTGTTACCCAGCTCCTGCGTTAGATGTAACAACCCAGTGTGTGTGTGTGTGTGTGTGTAGATTTTGTTACCCAGCTCCTGGGTCAGATGTAACAAAAACCCAGTGTTTGGGTAGATTTTGTGTTATCCAGATCCTGCGTTAGATGTAACAACCCAGTGTGTGTGTGTGTGTGTGTGTAGATTTTGTTACCCAGCTCCTGGGTTAGATGTAACAACCCAGTGTTTGGGTAGTTTTTGTGTTATACAGATCCTGGGTCAGATGTAACAACCCAGTGTTTGGGTAGTTTTTGTGTTACCCAGATCCTGGGTCATATGTAACAACTCAGTGTGTGTGTGTGTAGCTTTTGTGTTACCCAGCTCCTGGGTTAGATGTAACAACCCAGTGTTTGGGTAGTTTTAGTGTTACCCAGATCCTGGGTCAGACTTAATAACCCAGTGTTTGGGTAGTTTATGTGTAACACAGATCCTGGGTCAGACAGTAACAACCCAGTGTTTGGGTAGTTTTTGTGTTACCCAGATCCTGGGTCAGATGTAACAACCCAGTGTTTGGGTAGTTTTTGTGTTACCCAGATCCTGGGTCAGACGTAACAACCCAGTGTTTGGGTAGTTTATGTGTAACACAGATCCTGGGTCAGACGTAACAACCCAGTGTTTGGGTAGTTTTTGTGTTACCCAGATCCTGGGTCAGATGTAACAACCCAGTGTTTGGGTAGTTTTTGTGTTACCCAGATCCTGGGTCAGATGTAACAACCCAGTGTTTGGGTAGTTTTTGTGTTACCCAGCTCCTGGGTTAGATGTAACAACCCAGTGTTTGGGTAGATTTTGTGTTACCCAGATCCTGCGTTAGATGTAACAACCCAGTGTGTGTGTGTGTGTGTGTAGATTTTGTTACCCAGCTCCTGGGTTAGATGTAACAACCCAGTGTTTGGGTAGTTTTTGTGTTACCCAGATCCTGGGTCAGACGTAACAACCCAGTGTTCAGGTAGTTTTTGTGTTACTCAGATCCTGGGTCAGACGGAACAACCCAGTGTGTGCGTGTGTGTAGCTTTTGTGTAACCCAGCTCCTGGGTTAGATGTAACAACCCAGTGTTTGGGTAGTTTTTGTTTTACACAGATCCTGGGTCAGCAGCGTAACAACCCAATGTTTGGGTAGTTTTTGTGTTACCCAGATCCTGGGTACAGACGTAACAACCCAGTGTTCAGGTAGTTTTTGTTTTACACAGATCCTGGGTCAGACGTAACAACCCAGTGTTCAGGTAGTTTTTGTTTTACACAGATCCTGGGTCAGAGTAACAACCCAGTGTGTGTGTGTGTGTATAGCTTTTGTGTTACCCAGCTCCTGGGTTAGATGAAACAACCCAGTGTTTGGGTAGTTTTTGTGTTACCCAGCTCCTGCGTCAGATGTAACAACCCAGTGTGTGTGTGTGTGTGTGTGTGGATTTTGTTACCCAGCTCCTGGGTTAGATGTAACAACCCAGTGTTTGGGTAGTTTTTGTGTTACCCAGATCCTGCGTTAGATGTAACAACCCAGTGTGTGTGTGTGTGTGTGTGTGTGTGGATTTTGTTACCCAGCTCCTGGGTTAGATGTAACAACCCAGTGTTTGGGTAGTTTTGGTGTTACACAGCTCCTGGGTTAGATGTAACAAGTCCAGTGTTTGGGTAGTTTTTGTGTTACACAGCTCCTGGGTTAGATGTAACAAGCCAGTGTTTGGGTAGTTTTTGTGTTACACAGCTCCTGGGTTAGATGTAACAACCCAGTGTTTGGGTAGTTTTTGTGTTACACAGCTCCTGGGTTAGATGTAACAAGCCAGTGTTTGGGTAGTTTTTGTGTTACACAGCTCCTGGGTTAAATGTAACAACCCAGTGTTTGGGTGGTTTTTTGTGTTACACAGCTCCTGGGTTAGATGTAACAACCCAGTGTTTGGGTAGTTTTTGTGTTACACAGCTCCTGGGTTAGATGTAACAACCCAGTGTTTGGGTAGTTTTTGTGTTACACAGCTCCTGGGTTAGATGTAACAACCCAGTGTTTGGGTAGTTTTTGTGTTACACAGCTCCTGGGTTAGATGTAACAACCCAGTGTTTGGGTAGTTTTTTGTGTTACACAGCTCCTGGGTTAGATGTAACAACCCAGTGTTTGGGTAGCTTTTTGTGTTACACAGCTCCTGGGTTAGATGTAACAAGCCAGTGTTTGGGTAGTTTTTTGTGTTACACAGCTCCTGGGTTAGATGTAACAACCCAGTGTTTGGGTAGTTTTTGTGTTACACAGCTCCTGGGTTAGATGTAACAACCCAGTGTTTGGGTAGTTTTTGTGTTACACAGCTCCTGGGTTAGATGTAACAAGCCAGTGTTTGGGTAGTTTTTGTGTTACACAGCTCCTGGGTTAGATGTAACAAGCCAGTGTTTGGGTAGTTTTTGTGTTACACAGCTCCTGGGTTAGATGTAACAACCCAGTGTTTGGGTAGTTTTTGTGTTACACAGCTCCTGGGTTAGATGTAACAACCCAGTGTTTGGGTAGTTTTTGTGTTACACAGCTCCTGGGTTAGATGTAACAAGCCAGTGTTTGGGTAGTTTTTGTGTTACCCAGATCCTGCGTTAGATTTAACAACCCAGTGTGTGTGTGTGTAGATTTTGTTACCCAGATCCTGGGTTAGATGTAACAACCCAGTGTGTGGGTAGTTTTTGTGTTACACAGATCCTGGGTCAGACGCAACAACCCAGTGTTTGGGTAGTTTTTGTGTTACACAGATCCTGGGTCAGCACGTAACAACCCAGTGTTTGGGTAGTTTTTGTGTAACACAGATCCTGGGTCAGACGTAACAACCCAGTGTTTGGGTAGTTTTTGTGTTACCCAGATCCTGGTCAGACGTAACAACCCAGTGTTTGGGTAGTTTTTGTGTTACTCAGATACTGGGTCAGACATAATAACCCAGTGTTTGGGTAGTTTTTGTGTTACCCAGATCCTGGGTCAGATGTAACAACCCAGTGTTTGAGTAGTTTTTGTGTTACCCAGATCCTGGGTCAGACAGTAACAACCCAGTGTTTGGGTAGCTTTTGTGTTACCCAGCTCCTGGGTTAGATGTAACAACCCAGTGTTTGGGTAGTTTTAGTGTTACCCAGATCCTGGGTCAGACTTAATAACCCAGTGTTTGGGTAGTTTTTGTGTAACACAGATCCTGGGTCAGCGTAACAACCCAGTGTTTGGGTAGTTTTTGTGTTACACAGATCCTGGGTCAGACGTAACACCCCAGTGTTTCGGTAGTTTTTGTGTTACTCAGATCCTGGGTCAGACGCAACAACCCAGTGTTTGGGTAGTTTTTGTGTAACACAGATCCTGGGTCAGACGCAACAACCCAGTGTTTGGGTAGTTTTTGTGTTACCCAGATCCTGGGTCAGATGTAACACCCCAGTGTTTGGGTAGTTTTTGTGTTACCCAGATCCTGGGTCAGACTGTAACAACCCAGTGTTTGGGTAGTTTTTGTGTTACTCAGATCCTGGGTCAGACATAACAACCCAGTGTTTGGGTAGTTTTTGTGTTACCCAGATCCTGGTTCAGACGTAACAACCCAGTGTTTGGGTAGTTTTTGTGTAACACAGATCCTGGGTCAGATGTAACAACCCAGTGTTTGGGTAGTTTTTGTGTTACCCAGATCCTGGGTCAGATGTAACAACCCAGTGTTTGGGTAGTTTTTGTGTTACCCAGATCCTGGGTCAGACGTAACAATCCAGTGTTTGGGTAGTTTTTGTGTTACCCAGATCCTGGTTCAGACGTAACAACCCAGTGTTTGGGTAGTTTTTGTGTAACACAGATCCTGGGTCAGACGTAACAACCCAGTGTTTGGGTAGTTTTTGTGTTACCCAGATCCTGGGTCAGATGTAACAACCCAGTGTTTGGGTAGTTTTTGTGTTACCCAGATCCTGGGTCAGACGTAACAATCCAGTGTTTGGGTAGTTTTTGTGTTACCCAGCTCCTGCGTTAGATGTAACAACCCAGTGTGTGTGTGTGTGTGTGTGTAGATTTTGTTACCCAGCTCCTGGGTCAGATGTAACAAAAACCCAGTGTTTGGGTAGATTTTGTGTTATCCAGATCCTGCGTTAGATGTAACAACCCAGTGTGTGTGTGTGTGTGTGTGTGTAGATTTTGTTACCCAGCTCCTGGGTTAGATGTAACAACCCAGTGTTTGGGTAGTTTTTGTGTTATACAGATCCTGGGTCAGATGTAACAACCCAGTGTTTGGGTAGTTTTTGTGTTACCCAGATCCTGGGTCATATGTAACAACTCAGTGTGTGTGTGTGTAGCTTTTGTGTTACCCAGCTCCTGGGTTAGATGTAACAACCCAGTGTTTGGGTAGTTTTAGTGTTACCCAGATCCTGGGTCAGACTTAATAACCCAGTGTTTGGGTAGTTTATGTGTAACACAGATCCTGGGTCAGACGGTAACAACCCAGTGTTTGGGTAGTTTTTGTGTTACCCAGATCCTGGGTCAGATGTAACAACCCAGTGTTTGGGTAGTTTTTGTGTTACCCAGATCCTGGGTCAGATGTAACAACCCAGTGTTTGGGTAGTTTATGTGTAACACAGATCCTGGGTCAGATCGTAACAACCCAGTGTTTGGGTAGTTTTTGTGTTACCCAGATCCTGGGTCAGATGTAACAACCCAGTGTTTGGGTAGTTTTTGTGTTACCCAGATCCTGGGTCAGATGTAACAACCCAGTGTTTGGGTAGTTTTTGTGTTACCCAGCTCCTGGGTTAGATGTAACAACCCAGTGTTTGGGTAGATTTTGTGTTACCCAGATCCTGCGGTTAGATGTAACAACCCAGTGTGTGTGTGTGTGTGTGTAGATTTTGTTACCCAGCTCCTGGGTTAGATGTAACAACCCAGTGTTTGGGTAGTTTTTGTGTTACCCAGATCCTGGGTCAGACTGTAACAACCCAGTGTTCAGGTAGTTTTTGTGTTACTCAGATCCTGGGTCAGAACGCAACAACCCAGTGTGTGCGTGTGTGTAGCTTTTGTGTAACCCAGCTCCTGGGTTAGATGTAACAACCCAGTGTTTGGGTAGTTTTTGTTTTACACAGATCCTGGGTCAGACGTAACAACCCAATGTTTGGGTAGTTTTTGTGTTACCCAGATCCTGGGTCAGATGTAACAACCCAGTGTTCAGGTAGTTTTTGTTTTACACAGATCCTGGGTCAGACGTAACAACCCAGTGTTCAGGTAGTTTTTGTTTTACACAGATCCTGGGTCAGAAGTAACAACCCAGTGTGTGTGTGTGTGTATAGCTTTTGTGTTACCCAGCTCCTGGGTTAGATGAAACAACCCAGTGTTTGGGTAGTTTTTGTGTTACCCAGCTCCTGCGTTAGATGTAACAACCCAGTGTGTGTGTGGTGTGTGTGTGTGTGTGTGTGTGTGGATTTTGTTACCCAGCTCCTGGGTTAGATGTAAGCAACCCAGTGTTTGGGTAGTTTTTGTGTTACCCAGATCTCTGCGTTAGATGTAACAAGTCTCCAGTGTGTGTGTGTGTGTGTGTGTGTGTGGGATTTTGCTACCCAGCTCCTGGGTTAGATGTTAAGCAACCCAGTGTTTGGGTAGTTTTTGTGTTACACAGCTCCTGGGTTAGATGTAACAAGCCAGTGTTTGGGTAGTTTTTTGTGTTACACAGCTCCTGTGGGTTAGATGTAGCGAGCCAGTGTTTGGGTAGTTTTTGTGTTACACAGCTCCTGGGTTAGATGTAACAAGCCAGTGTTTGGGTAGTTTTTGTGTTACACAGCTCCTGGGTTAGATGTAACAAGCCAGTGTTTGGGTAGTTTTTGTGTTACACAGCTCCTGGGTTAGATGTAACAACCCAGTGTTTGGGTAGTTTTTGTGTTACACAGCTCCTGGGTTAGATGTAACAACCCAGTGTTTGGGTAGTTTTGTGTTACACAGCTCCTGGGTTAGATGTAACAACCCAGTGTTTGGGTAGTTTTTGTGTTACACAGCTCCTGGGTTAGATGTAACAACCCAGTGTTTGGGTAGTTTTTGTGTTACACAGCTCCTGGGTTAGATGTAACAACCCAGTGTTTGGGTAGTGTTTTGTGTTACACAGCTCCTGGGTTAGATGTAACAACCCAGTGTTTGGGTAGTTTTTGTGTTACACAGCTCCTGGGTTAGATGTAACAAGCCCAGTGTTTGGGTAGTTTTTGTGTTACACAGCTCCTGGGTTAGATGTAACAACCCAGTGTTTGGGTAGTTTTTGTGTTACACAGCTCCTGGGTTAGATGTAACAACCCAGTGTTTGGGTAGTTTTTGTGTTACACAGCTCCTGGGTTAGATGTAACAAGCCAGTGTTTGGGTAGTTTTTGTGTTACACAGCTCCTGGGTTAGATGTAACAAGCCAGTGTTTGGGTAGTTTTTGTGTTACACAGCTCCTGGGTTAGATGTAACAACCCAGTGTTTGGGTAGTTTTTGTGTTACACAGCTCCTGGGTTAGATGTAACAACCCAGTGTTTGGGTAGTTTTTGTGTTACACAGCTCCTGGGTTAGATGTAACAAGCCAGTGTTTGGGTAGTTTTTGTGTTACCCAGATCCTGCGTTAGATTTAACAACCCAGTGTGTGTGTGTGTAGATTTTGTTACCCAGATCCTGGGTTAGATGTAACAACCCAGTGTGTGGGTAGTTTTTGTTTTACACAGATCCTGTGCTAGATCGTAACAACCCAGTGTGTGTGTGTGTGTATGCTTTTGTGTTACCCAGCTCCTGGGTTAGATGTGACAACCCAGTGTTTGGGTAGTTTTTGTGTTACACAGCTCCTGGGTTAGATGTAACAACCCAGTGTTTGGTGTAGATTTTGTTACCCAGCTCCTGGGTTAGATGTAACAACCCAGTGTTTGGGTAGTTTTTGTGTTACCCAGCTCCTGGGTCAGATGTAACAACCCAGTGTTTGGGTAGTTTTTGTGTTACACAGCTCCTGGGTTAGATTTAACAAGCCAGTGTTTGGGTAGTTTTTGTGTTACCCAGATCCTGCGTTAGATTTAACAACCCAGTGTGTGTGTGTGTAGATTTTGTTACCCAGATCCTGGGTTAGATGTAACAACCCAGTGTTTGGGTAGTTTTTGTGTTACCCAGCTCCTGGGTTAAGACTGTAACAACCCAGTGTTTGTACCCTTATGCAGGGTAAAAACAAAAAACACAAAAAAACTTTCAAGCCCTTGGGTTGAAAACAACACAAAATCCAGTGTTTTTAGAGTGCAGAGGCATGTGCATGGACTCTTCTGACTTAAAACAGTAAGCAACCAAGTTCTGCACAGGCATGCATTATCATTTTCTCCAGAAAGAAATCAAGTTTTCTGCTTTGGTTTCTTATTGCGGCTGCGAATTGAGAGTCGGTGGCGATTCCATCAGGCCATTCACATGTTAAGGGCTCCTCGGTAGCCAAATGAAGAGATTCAGAGGCTTTTGTCTACTAGCAGCGACAGTAAATGAGCAGGAGCACAAAGAGCTATCTGTGAAGTCTTGAATGAGCTCCACAGGCCCACTGCCAAAATCTTCAGGCCTTTCGACTCCCTTTAAAGCCGCATTCCCAATAACTTTCACTCAGACAGTTTAAACTAAGACCACGGAAATGTGGGGGAAGCTTTCCCATTTATTTCTGTGGCAAATGAGTGCAGATGGGGTTCAGAAAGATCGCCACTACTTGAGGGTCTTTTACTTCAAACAACGTAGCATGTTTTGAAAAGCCCAAAGCCAGGAAATATGAGCAAAGGAGGACAGATATCATTTCATGCAGGGATCTGAGATCTGGCCAGGAAGAACAACCAACACACTGAAGAACTGTAGCACAGCAGATAACAGGAAAACGACACTGCATTCCTCACAAATGACGTTTAAAATGTGTAATAAAGGTGTCAACATTTGAAAAAATTGGTGCAGAAACTATTTTCACTCAGAAATTGCTAATAAACTTAATTCAACATTACAAAGAAAAGGAAATATTTTCTTGCAAAACAGACTGTATTAATAAATATCATTATATAAAAACATTCAATAAACATTGAATAATGTGAAGAAACAATGGGAAAATGGGAAATAAAGAGAATTATATGAGGATGTACATATCAGCTACTTTACAACTTTGAATGATTCTCTTCCAATCAGAATTTAGAGTCTGAATTCTATAGTCCAACCCTCAATGCAGGACCAATCACATCCTTTCACTGATATGATTGACAGGTCTTCTACCAGCTGTTGAAATGGCTAATCAAAAGCTTGATTCTCTCTAGCGCTGACCCAGAAACCTAAAAATGACTGATTGTTGTTTACATATTCTTTATGTCCTGATTTCTGTTCTTGGCATACAGCAATGTAAATAGGTCAGCCGGGAAAAACATATTGATTTATTTTGCACAGTTTTCCATCGATACAGACCACATCAAAATAGTATAGCAATGCTAAATGGTGTCATGGAAAAACTGTACATCGAATATGTGCTGTAATGTAATGTGAATAATTTCAGCAAGGTTTCAACACGTCCATTCGCAAACTAAAGCATGAATACAAGTCACTTTTTCAGATAAAAAACTTGGTAACACTTTACAATAAGGTTCATTTATTAAACATTAGTTCATGCATTAACTAACATGAACTAACCATTTGTTACTGTATTTGTTATTCTTTGTTAATGTTAGTTAATACAAATCTAGCTGTTCATTGTTTGTTCATGTTAGTTCACAGTGCATTAACTAATGTTAACAAGATTTTAATAAAGTATTAGTAAATGTTGAAATTAACATTACCAAAGATTAACAAATGCTGAAGAAGTATTGCTCATTCTTTGTTAATGGTAACTAATGTAGTAACTAATGAACCTTATTGTAAAGTGTTACCAAAAACTTTTTAAAACTTTTCCTGAAAGTTTTATCATTATTAGGCCTAATGAAGTGTTTTACCAAGGTCTTGAAAGCAGTCAACCATTCTATCTAATTACATTACATAATGCCAAAAAAATTGGGAAAAAACATCCCAAATCATCTTCACTCATGAAACTTCCCCCTGTAGTCGATGATTTTATCCCTTAAAAATGATCTCTGAGCTTCAAAATGACATTTTGAACGGGAAAATAATTTCTTTATGCCAAAAAAATAGCTTGAATGTAACTCTAAACTAGTTTCACTTAGTATATGTGGACCCATGATTATTTTTTTTAAATTGGAAGGAAATACTCTGCAATGGTGTTGACTGATGCATTCACACATGGTTTGTCATAAAGCATAATAAAAACACCACATAGACAGACATATAAACAACATTAAAAACTTGATATTCACCACAGGTGATCTCTAAATTAAAAATAAATGCAAATAAAGGAGGCTGATCTTTCTATTGAGACGTTCATCATAAATAACAAGTTTGCCCTTTAAGCCTTGGATTGGAAAGGCCAAACCACTGAAGTCTGCAGCTTTCAGTAGCACTAATATTGGCAACTAATTTATAAAGCACTGACGAACACTTCTGAGCTCTTGCTAGATCCATCATGTGTCTCTTCAGGGCAGGGCCGCGGATTGGACTCGCTCTTGCCCCTCTTGTCTTCTGAATGGCCCTTTGATGCCCAAATGTGAGGGAAATTGGCCATGCTTGAGCAAACACTCCCACTTCCATATCATTTCATATCCCAGTTCACAATGCCCCTCTTTGTGTGCACTGCGATTATGAAGAGAAACAAATAAACATGATGGACAGGACCAGTGAACTACTTTTGGGAGAAGATTAAAGGAGCCATAACCAAGCAAGACACGTCATGCCATATTTGTTCTGCGTAACACGGGAATGAACCTCATTGGTTCTTGAGAAGCTCAAACGTGATGCGTAACACGAGAATGAACCTCATTGGTTCTTGAGAAGCTTAAACGTGATGCGTAACACAAGGAATGAACCTCATTGGTTCTTGACAAGCTCAAACGTGATGCGTAACATCGAGAATGAACCTCATTGGTTCTTGACAAGCTCAAACGTGATGATGCTAGCATACGAGGATGAACCTCATTGGTTCTTGTAGAAGCTCAAACGTGATGCGTAACACGGGAATGAACCTCATTGGTTCTTGACAAGCTCAAACGTGATGCGTAACACGGGAATGAACCTCATTGGTTCTTGAGAAGCTCAAACGTGATGCGTAACACGAGAATGAACCTCATTGGTTCTTGACAAGCTCAAACGTGATGCGTAACACGGAATGAACCTCATTGGTTCTTGAGAAGCTCAAACGTGATGCGTAACACTGAGAATGAACCTCATTGGTTCTTGACAAGCTCGAACGTGATGCGTAACACGGGAATGAACCTCATTGGTTCTTGAGAAGCTCAAACGTGATGCGTAACACGAGAATGAACCTCATTGGTTCTTGACAAGCTCAAACGTGATGCAGTACGAGAATGAACCTCATTGGTTCTTGACAAGCTCAAATGTGATGCGTAACACGAGGATGAATCTCATTGGTTCTCGCTAAAGCTCAAACGTGATGCGTACAAACTTTTTGAAGAAACAAAGTGGTAGTTACATTGACAGTCAATGGAGGGACAGAAATCTATCACATTTCGTAAAATATCTTAATTTTTGTTTGATGAACGAAATCTCACGGTTCGGAACAACATGAGGGTGAGTAATTTATGACATAATTTTCAGTTTTGGGTGAATTAACTCTTAAAAAGTCTCTGAAATGCCATTTGCAATCCATTTAACTTCCATAATGTGATGCATTTTCGAATCTTCAACACCAAAAAGGAAGAGGATCTTGATTCTATCCATCTGGAATTTATTGAAAAAAGTGCGTCACGAATCTGGAAGGTCAGAGGTGGAGCATTTCGATAAAAGATTACAGCGTTTTTCTCTGGAACAATGTATGAACCGTAATGCACAATAACACAATAAACATGGGTTATGGAAGAAAATAGGATCAATTCGGATTTCATGTTGACTTTAGGAAAACCACACTGGCACATCGCAGGAGAGA
The DNA here is from genome assembly GCA_030378365.1 of Hybognathus amarus. NCBI lineage: Eukaryota > Metazoa > Chordata > Actinopteri > Cypriniformes > Leuciscidae > Hybognathus > Hybognathus amarus. The sequence goes on along the minus strand of JAQIUQ010004608.1, from coordinate 37,467 downwards.
GTCATCAACCGACACAAGACAGAAATTACTTCTGACAAATGGATGACACACTTTCCTCTAAAACTTGACAGACTATGAAACAAACCACCAAATCAAACAACATAAATACAACCACACCCAGAGATTTTAAATATATAAACTCTCCTATGAATCAAATCAAAACATTTCATTACAAGCCAATATGATGCTCATGCTGGTCTGGATGTTGTGAACACTGAGGCGAAATATAAATGCTTAAAAGTGACTAAATCTTTCCAGGAGTCCATTATGTTGTGCTTAAAAAATGACGGTCCACAAGAGAACGAGAACAGCCTAAGAACTGAAGCTACAGTTCAGATTCAGACTTCTTGTGATCGGCTCTAACTTCAGGTTTATTTATACAGCACATTATATTTTATAACATTTTATAGCACAAGTATTTTTACATAAAATGAATCATACAAAGTTTCAAAGAAAAATACAATATAAAGAAGTGAAAGTTTACAATGCAGTCCAAAAAAATGTAATAATAATTAAATTAAATAATTAATTTGGGGGCCTGTAACATTTTACGTTTTGGAAATAGACTCTTCTGCTTATTAAGGCTGCATTTATAATACAGTAAAATATTATTACAATTTAAAGTACCTGTTTTGTAATGGAATATATTTTAAAATGTATACCATTTTAAGCTTTTGTAAAAGCTAAACATTGGTCGGTTTTCATGTACCATAAAAGACAAACAACTTTTCTAATGCGATGTCTCAGCAAGCTGCACGCAAACACAAACATGCGCACTTCAATTACAAATGACTTGTATAAATTAGTTCTTTTAATTTGTTTGTCAAAAAGAGTCACAAACGTACAAGTTGCCATTTAAATCAAGCAAAGTGAATTAGTGACAAGTTTTCATGCTCTCCAATACGCTGATAAATCAGTTGATTAAAATAGCGTGATTCACCAGTTTGTATGCAAATCAATAGCCTAGCACTGCAAGTAAACTTTTACAAAAGCGATGTAAAGATGTAATGTTACGCGAGTTATAATGTTAAAGCATGAACAGTATTTTACAAAGTCTTGCACTTTAGCCGACTCATTTAAGACTCACTTGTCTTTTGGCTACATGAGATGAGAGCACAAAAAGCTCGAAGCTTGATATTTTTCTCCTTCCCTACCAGAAACACTCGCTATGGCTGGATGTGCTTAAATCTGCCGTATAGGAACGCTTTGCTCTCGCGAATCACACCTGCTCAGTTCAATAAGTCGACACGCAGGTTATGGTGTCTACATGCCGGGCGAAATCAGGGAAATAAATCTAACTCTGTCGATCGGTTTATCTCTTATGCTTTTTATGACCGATAAGAAAACGGGCTTACGTGTTTACATGACCACGCGTGTTGGAAATGCATTAGGGTTGCAGACGGATGCCGTTGATCAGATCAGCTCCCCGCGGTTCGGCACGTGAGTGATTAACGGATTAACTGTTAAATTTAATCATCATAGAGCGAAAGTTTATTATTTAGAACGAGTTCTGCCAATTTACACATTTAAACGCAGAAGAACGCGGAGAGAGAAAGTAAGAAAGAGAGAGAGAGGTGCATTTGAAATAGCACTCGAACACTCGAATTGATTTCCTTGAACACTCGACACATAGGGCCTACACACAACAATAATGTCAAAATACCCGTCTAAATATCCGTCTCGCAAAGTATTCTCTCGGTTATGTCATAAGTGAACACTAACAGTTGAGAAAGAAAGCGGATGTTTGTCAGTTTATTCGGTCTTAAAGTGACAGTAGACTAATATTCCTACTATTGTCTGTGTCATTAATGTTAATAAACAAAATACAGCTTTAACAAAGATGAAACTATATTTCATTTCTACAGTGAACAATAGGTTTAATTATTAATTTCTGTAAATTTGTGATTTAGTAATTTGTGTAATTGTTCTTATTTTATTACTGACTGTTCACTTGTTTTTAACAAAGTTTGAACTTTATCGGTTAGGCTAGCAGTTTTTGATGTGGTATCGAAGACCTTCAGGTGAGCTTTAAGTAATAAACGAAAAGCAAAGTTACAAAGTTAGTTAGGATATAGGCTACATATTACATTTTTTTTGCTGATCTGAAAAATGGTCTGTTCCGTGGCTCAAAAACCATTAATTTTGTGATCCGTTGCACCACTAAAATGCATTCATTATTTTATGTGAGAAACACAAAAGCATCCATTTGTAAAATCTGAAAAATATCCCCAGAATCAAACGTCTCTCAGTAGAGCAACAGAGTGAGTTTGTGTGACTGAAGCACGAAGAGACTCTCATTCACGGCTTTATTCTCTTCAGGGTCTCCAAACTTCACAATTACAGTCTCTGGAGTCACACAAAGACGAGGCCGATGAACTAGACGCACAAAGCCAGTGCTGTGAGCGAGAACAAACCCCAGCTCACACACACACACACACACACACACACACACACACTGTCAGCTGCGACGGCTGAGTCCATTCGTTCGGTCTGTGTCTGCTTTCTCACTTCTGCCAGTTTCCTCACAACAGAACTCAAAAAACACAGGCCTCCGTTCATGCCATAAAGACACAAGAGATGAAACGACGTCGACTTAACGAGGAAATACTTCAAAGAGTAAATAAAAACAAGATGTTGGCTTGCAAGTTATCAGCGTGAGCATTTAAAGCAATAGTTCAGCACATTCACTCGACCTCAAGTCATTCCAAACCTGTGTGTTGTTATTTTCTCAACATTACTTTTTTTTTTTTTTTTTTGGAAGAATCTCCAAAAGCTGCATGAAGCGCCTCCAAAACATCTACCTTTGTTTTCCTAAGACAGAATAACAGCGTATCAGGTTTGGAAACAACACTGAGGCGAGTAAAGTCACCATGAAACGGAAGTTGCATTAGACTTTTCTCCTTTATTGTGTCGTATATCGAGTGAAAAGCTTCTCAAACAAGAACAAATGTGGGCGGGGCTCTGATTGTGTCTGGGGAATTGGTTGGATGGTTGTGGTGTGCTATTGGCTGATCTCATGTGAGTGACAGGTTAAAGCCCCGCCCACATCATTAGAGAAGAGAAGCTGCAAGAGGAAGATATTCTGATTCATGATTATGAGCACATGAATTTAAAGGCCCTCTGAAATATTAATTTAAGTTTTTTATATTTTAGTATGAACGTGTTAGCCTTTAAGGTTATGAATAAGCTTCCAAAACAATGACACAATTGTAATTTAGGAGATATAAGCATTCAAAACTTTCTCTCACTTCTGCTAAGAGATCAGGGATTTTTATCTCATTACATCTTCTGGTTAATCAAATGCTCTCTAGAATCTAAAGCTCCGCCCCCTCTGCTAAAAACACCACCTGACCAAAGCAACCATTGATAGACATGGAGAAATGAGTGTTGGAGTGTGTGTTCGGTTGCTCAACGCTCCAGTTTCCAACTATACGCTGGTTAAGAATGAAAATGAAAGATTCACGTCTCGATTTACTTCCATGGTGCTGTCAGTCTGTGAGGGAAACTAAACGCTATTGGCTATTTGAAAAGGGGGAGGAGCCATTCAATATGTAAAATGTCATCAACGCATCAAACAAAGCCGCACCATTCCAAGGCACTCAATAACACAATAATGATGTGCACCTATAAATCATTCATAATAACCACTGCAATATTGCATAACAAATGATATTGTGCTGAAACTAAAAACAGGTTAATCGTGTAACCAAGTGCTGGGACAGATTCCTGACAGCGAGAGCGCCGCAGAGCCCATCTGGCCCACAGCCCTTCTTACCGTCCCAAAGCCCATAATTCAGTCGGGAGCTTTTAAACAGTGGTAAACATCCGTGGAAGTGGCGCCTCTCTCCTCATCGGCCCTTTTCAGAGGGAAACTCACAATACAGGCCATTCTACTCGCTCATCTATTCAAACATCTGCAGGACATATTATACAAGACTTTACTGAGACTGATGGGTCAGAGACAGCAGGCAAAACTATGCAAACTAAATCTACAACTGTGTATAAACACACTTGTCAACATTTGAAAGGGAAGAGAAAATCCTCCCATTTCTTTTGCTGTCCATGCCTTCCCAACTCTCTGTTGCTGTATATTCATCTGTCACTTAGTAGAAGCGTGTCACACTAAACGGGCGATCACATGACAGGTTGTGATGCCCTTAAAGGGTTAATTCACCCAAACATATTTTCCCATGATTAACTAACTCAAACCATCTGACATAATCAGTTATATAAAAAAATATCCATAAAAGGAGTAAAGGGTTCTTTATACTGTAAAATTAAATTCCAGGACTTTTAAAGCACTACTTTTTTGGTTTTCAAGGAGAGATCTCGCTTATCAAACAATATCTGAAGGTAAACAGACAAACAAATAAAACAAAATGGAACAAATAAACTTCAATGACTGGTAACTTTAACCATTGATAGAACAGTATGACAAAGATATCGCTTTCCATATTCAAACTGGTTTTCTCCCAACGAACAGGCCTATATGATTGACCTGAAGAACAAAAGCTGGATCATATACTTGGATATTTACATGACCAAAATCACACTCATAGCCATGCAAAATAATACCTATATATATAAGATGCATGGATTGCAGTGTTGATTTTGTGTGAAAATATTGTTTTATCAATAAAATTAAACACTAATTTCACATACTGTCTTTCAATAATTCAAGCACTTTTTAAGTACCTTTTCATAAATATGGCTGTTTTCAAGGGGTTTCCAGGACTTGAAGCCCAGAAAAGTGCATCCATCCATCATAAAAGTGATCAATACGGCTCCAGGTGTTAATAAAGCCCTTAATAAAGTAATAATAAAGTTCTTTAAAGTAATAAAGGTTAATAAAGTTACAATTCACTCCCATTATAATATTTAATATATAACTCTGTGTTTGGCTGGAAGAAGAAAGTTATGAGGTGGAAAATTATGGGATAATTTTCATTTTTGGGTGAATTAACCCTTTCACCTAAAAAACCATCAACCAAATCACATTTAAGTGATAATACTCTTTGTATGGTTAACAACTGCTGGATGTTCAATGTAAATATGAACTAAAGCAAAAGCCAGATTAGAAGAGCCACTGACTGAGATATAAATGCACTGAAACAGGTCAAAAGTTCTTCAGTAACGTTAACTAAGTTCATTATAAGTCAAAGTTAATAATTTTCTCAAAACGCAAGCAAACAACAACAACAACAACAACAAAATATTTATACATCGTCATGGACTGTGTTTTCTCTGAAACGGTTATGATGTTTGTTACGTTTTAAAAATATATATATTTCAGAACGTTCAGACTACGTTCAAACTACGTTTCCAAAGTGTTTGAAGAATGATTAAAACGTTTCTTTAACGTTCGAATAACCAAAAACTTTTAAAACATATTTAAAAAATTGGAGGGTTTGAACGTTCTTTGATCATTCAGAAATATTGTTTTATTACTTAACGGGAACGTTAACAGAAACGCTCTAATAAGACTTTTTTTCAGCTGGGCACAACAAAACAAAATAGCAAACTGCTGTCAAATTACAATCTGTTCCACCGTTTTCCTTCAGTCTACTCTTGTTTACAGCTGACATGAGATGCTGTTGGTAGGAAATCAAATCTCTTTAGTGTAATCCATAATCTCACTTCTCAGACCTGCTCGGTTACCTCAGACTAATGCCGACCACTCTCGAACTGTGTCAGATACAAAGAAATACAAAGACTTTACAGAAACAGAGCGAGAAAAAATACGTATATATTTCCACAACAGTCGCGCGCGCGTCCGTTATGAGGTAAACTAACTAAACTGTCTGTCACAGTCTGAGGGAAAAAAAGCTCAAACTTTAAAACTACAGCGTGAAAGTATTTAATAAACGCGGTTTATAAATTCACATACCCATTTTTCAAGCGTTCCAGCACTTCTGCAGGAGTCACATCAACTGTGGTGAGAGTTTAACGGGTAACGGGAACGCTGACTCCGAGCGAGCTCACACTGACCGACTCACTCACAGTAGGTGAACGCGCGTGACGTCACCAGCAGGGATTACCCTCCCTCTCTCCCTCCCCCCACTGTTACCTAAAAAAGTAAGTTGCCAGTTAAAATTATGAGTTCAATTAACTTAAACAATTGAGTTTCTCATCAAGCATCTATTCTGCGGCTGTAAAAGGTTCAAACCGCTGCTGCAAGTTTATTAAAGAATATATAAAAACGTGAAAACGTCTTGACATTAGCTTCCTGTGCAATATATTTATCAGATCTGGACTGGTAATGTATCAGACAGCAACAACTCCAAATTTGCTAATACATGTTTTTAAATTACAACTTAATACACATTTGTTTGCCATGCCCTATTCTTCCTTTTCATGATCATTTTTTATTACCAATACTGTGCTATTTTTTATAGTCTACTCTATCTTACTGAGATGATTGGTCAGCATCTGTTATTTTAATGGTGCTCTACAAATAAAAGCGACATTGACATTAAGGCAAGGCAAGGCAAGTTTATTTATATAGCACATTTCATACACAATGGCAATTCAAAGTGCTTTACATAGAAGAAATTAAAATAATCAAAAGAAATCAGAATAATTAAAACAGTTTAGAATAAAAAAATATGAAAATAAAATACAGCAAATTAAAACAATTTAGAATAAAATGAAGTAAAGTAACAGTCGGACGAACAGTGGCACAGTACAATATACAATAAACAAGACTGGTTTAATAAACAGAAACTCAAAATATTATGTTAGGCTGTCTGAATCACATTCATTATCTAAGTTGATTTGATAAAAAGAAAACAAGTTGTGATAAATCATGAAAATATTTACAGTGTACAGAAAGTTACTGCATTAAACTAAAAGTACAATCAACTTGGATGTTTAAGCCATTTCAACCTAAATGACGTTAAACTGACTTAAAAATATCTATAAATAATCTTTATAAATAATTATAAATAAAAAATCTTTAAAAATTGCTTAACTTAACTTAATAATTCAAAGTCAAAGTTCAAATGTCTTGATATTATATCTGGTATTTTAATAATAATACTAATAGTACATTATGATATAACTAGAATATACATTTCTGGAAGAAAATGTAAAGTGGTGCTTGCAGTGGCAAAACTCACCACTCGGTTGCTAGGGTGTGGTACATGATTGCATTCGAGCCAACAACCATGTCTGTACGATGTTCTGGGGCTGAGATATGGCTTATTCACATTGTTCAGGTGGTTGCTAGGGTGTTCTTAGTGGTTGCTAGTTGGTTGCTGGAGTGTTCTTGGTGGTTGCTAGTGTATTCTGGGTGATTGCTATGGTGTTGCTAGGCAGTTGCTAGGGTATTCTGGGTGGTTGCTATGGTGTTGCTAGGTGGTTACTAGGGTAATGTGGGTGGTTGCTAATGTGCAAATAATGCGAGTTAAAATGTAAAATATTAGTTTTGACTTTCATGTCATGTTGTGAACTGCATTATACCTGATATCTGGTTTGATAATATTATAATAATAATAATAACAACTCACATATCTGGCATGCAGTCCCCAACATGACCAGTTTATTAGTGTAAACAACACAAGTTCAAATGTCAATCATTATTTGCCTGATCTCTGCTTTGACTGACACGCTGTTGAAGGGTTAATGTAGAATCGATGGTGAGAATCGTTTCAGTTCATACTCTATTCTAATCTCTATTCATGGTGTGTCTCCAGATTGAGCTTCAAGGCCTGGAGAGCTGAATGATCCAGCAAACTGCCTTTCGTATCCAAGGACCCTGAAGAGCCCGAATCACAAACCCTTTCAGAACCGGCCAAACGGCTTCAGTCCATGGGCCCCGGAGAGAGCCGAGGAGTTCTCGGAAACAGGGTTTGGAGAGTTCGTCTGATTGTTCACAAACACCAGTCACTTCAAGGGCTTTATTCGAATGCATGAGTGTTTTATTGGTTATTTTCTATTAGGTTATAAGATGATGTCCTCTGAGGCTTCAAACATGCAAAAAAAATTTTTGTTTTGGATCAGAGGCTCAAAATAACTGAGTGTCAGTGAACTTTTTTTGTTATTTTATCCATGATTGAGTAGATTTAATATTGCCAGAGGTCATGATGATGATGAAGATGAAGATGTAATCATTGGCTTGACTGGTTTGTGTTGATGTGATCGAGACCTTTAACCCCTTCCACACCCTTTACGAGAAACTACTTTAACATGTGCCTTAAAATGTCCTGCTAACTCATTGTCTATATCAGTGTTATTACTACTGGCTATTAAAACTCATTACTGTAACTAAAAAATGACTTTAACTGAAAAGAAAAAATATTAAATATTTCTGTTCGCCAATATAATTAAAAGCTTAAATAAAAATAATACAAGCATTTTTTTAAAAAAGGTAAAACTTGCTTAAAGCCTTTATGTCTAATGCATTATAAAGGTTTTCATAATGATAAGGTAGATATTTATATTTATTTATTTCAAGCAAAGTAGTGTGACAACAAAAAAGATACACAATAATAATAACTTTTACACTTATGCATGAAATGGAGTGGGAAGAAGTAAAACTTATTAAACCCCACCCAGTCTATTAAATATTTTACACAACAGACTGGGGTGGGGTTTAATACGTTTTACTTCTTCCCACTCCATTTCAAGCATAAGTGTAAAAGTATGTATTTGTATTATATTGATATAATATTTATAAGATAAAAAGGTAAAATGTTATTTGCAGATTATTTGTTACATTGTTACATATACGTATATATAGACAGGGTAATGTTCAAAATTTATGTATAACTTTGATAAAAGGTTTATATATATTATAAATGATAATTTAAGAGTAAAAAAATAATAAAAATGACAAAAGCAGACAACAAAATGACTAATACTCTAAACAATGCTGGGTTGTTTGAACCTAAATTTGGGTAAAATATGGACAAACTCAAATGTTGGGTTAAAAATTAACAAAACTTCAACTTTCACTTTCAACTGTAATTTTTTTTATTGTATTTTTAACCCAACATTTGGGTTTGTCCATATTTGACCCAAATTTGGGTTGAAACAACCCAGCATTGTTTAGAGGGTATCTAAAGAAAAATGAGGGGAAGAAACATTTCAAAACATTAATAAATATTGTAAAACTGTATGAATGATAGTAAATGAACACGGTTTCCCTTTAATAGTTCCGCTGTAAAGGCCGAAAGCTTCCGTCCTCGTCTAGAGCACATCCGTGGAGGAAACCCCGGCTGCTAAACCTCATTACGCCGGATTCCTCCCGACAGAAGCTTTACAAACACACTCGTGGAGAATAGGTAAAGACACACTTCAGATCTAAAGGCATCCGATGGGAATAAAGGCCTCGGGAGAGTCTGGGTACGTGACTGGAATGATGACATCACAAGCTTAACACATCGCCATGGCGACGGGAAAGTTTGTCTTATGTGTCTTTGACAAGGACTTTCTCATTTATTTCTGTAGACTCTGACAAACATTAGTCCGGCTTTTAACATGTTATTGTGATATAGAGTGCCTCGAGTTTAAATAAAAGGGTTTGAAGTTTAAACAGGCCTTGCATTCAGTCAGACATCTTTATCTCTTTCTGCCATGAAGAACAAACATGTTTTCTGAAGTCTAACTCATCCTGTCTACCAGAAGGACAGTTTTATGCATCACTCATCAACGCATAGAGAAAACGCTAACACTTTACAATTAGTTAACATGACCTATACAGCACTTATTAATCTTTGTTCATGTTAATTTCAACATTTACTAATACTTTATTAAAATATTGTTAACATTAGAAAATGCACTGTGAACCAACATGAACAAACAATGAACAGTTGTATTTTTTATTAAGCAACGTTAACAAAGATTAACGAATACAGTAACAAATGTATTGCTCATGGTTAAGTTGACACTCATGAACATAAATCTTAGGCTACTGCTCCAAATTTAATTTTATTTATTGATTTTTATTTTAACCAGACCACACTAACAAGCTAAACAATGACTTCTTCACAAGTTTGGACAAATGCAACCTAAATAAGACGTTTTCTTCTTCTTTATGATTTATGTGCGTTTGACCTTCATTCGGATGATTTATACTTTTGACCTTCATACGAACGATATACATGTTTGACCTTCATACAGATGAATTATTTACGTTTGACCTTCATATGGATGATTTATATATGTTTGACCTTCATACGAATGCTATACATGTTTGACCTTCATACATATGATCTATAGACGTTTGACCTTCAACAGAGGATCGTTTGACCTTCAAACAGATCATATGTTTGACCTTCATACGGATGATTTATATATGTTTGACCTTCATACAGATGAATTATTTACGTTCTAGACCTTCACACGGACAATCTATATATGTTGACCTTCAAACAGATGATTTATATGCGTTAGACCTTCACACAGACGATTTATATACGTTTGACCTTCAAACAGATGATTTATATACGTTTGACCTTCATACAGACGATTTATATACGTTTGACCTTCAAACAGATGATTTCTATACGTTTGACCTTCAACAGATGATTTACATATGTTTGACCTTCAAACAGATGATTATGCTGTCGTTTAGCCTTGGAACCAATGATTATATACCTTTGACCTTCAACAGATGATTTATATACGTTTGACCTTCATACAATGATTTATATGATTTATATACGTTTGACCTTCATACGTACGATCTATAGACGTTTAACCTTCAACAGATGATTTCTATACGTTTGACCTTCAACAGATGATTTCTATATGTTTGACCTTCAAACAGATGATTTATATACGTTTGACCTTCATACGGACGATCTATATACGTTTGACCTTCAACAGATGATTTCTATATGTTTGACCTTCAAACAGATGATTTATGTACGTTTGACCTTCAAACAGATGATTTATAAACGTTTGACCTTCAACAACAAGTACATTTACTTAATTTATATTTGGCAAGTTTTTGCGCGCATGTTTTTGAAGTAAATTTCACATATAGAATTAAGTACACTCTACTTAACTAAGCTAAGTGAATGTAACAGAAAATAAGTCATTTTAACTTGGCTAGTAAAACCTCAAATCTGGAACTCAACAGATTTATGGCTTTGATTTTGAGTAAAACGTGATTTTGAAATTAATTTTTTTTAAATTGGGGGCATTTTTTCATTACAATACTTTCACTTTTTTCACTTCAGCAATAATCTGCCGAGTGTCGTGTTTGAAAAGAGATCAAACTTCAGTCTCAAAGCGTTCAAGATTTACTTCAGTTTAGAAGTCTACACTCAAAAAGTGAATAAATGGACAGTGTCAATATAATATAAAACAAATCACCCAAAAATACAAAATATGACATGAAAAACATTAAAATATAGTCATTCATTTCATTGACAAAAAGAAAATTCCCCAAGAGCACCAAAGTTAAATTTAGGCCTTTTCTCATAGCGTGTCGTGTGTGTGTGTGTGTGTGTTATATCAGCGCACCGAGGGATCAGGATGTGAGACGAACAAAACAAAATTCCTCACATTTTTTTAGACAGAGCATTTTTAATGAATTCTACAGAGAAACTTTCCAATAACGACAGAAACAGACACACAGGAGCAGAGAGGCACCATAACACACTGAAGACACACACACACACACACACACACAGGGGCAGAGAGGCACCAGACATACAGACAGAAGGAGAGAGAGAGCACAGTCCAAAATACACAGAAACACACACACATACACTAAGATATGGAGAGAGAGAGAGAGAGAGAGAGAGAGAGAGAGAGAGATGCTCCAGATCTCAGGGACCAAAACACACATTCACACTATAACACAGAGCCATTGAGAGCACACACACACACACACAGATCTGCAGAGAGAGAGACCCTGTGATTCCCACATCTCACCACTAGCTGTCTCTGTCACACCACTGATCATATATTTACAGTCGAATCAGTTTATTACAGTCAAACCGGCCACTAATTATATATATATATATATATATATATATATATATATATATATATATATATATATATATATATATATATATATATATATATATTATATATATATATATATATATATATATATATAATTATTATTATTATTATTATGCCTAATGAGTATTAGCCTACATATTCACTTTAACATTTCCTGCCAGGAAATGAAACTAACAGAAATAGAAATAAAAAAATAGAAATAGAAAAAATTACAGTGCTTTCAACTGAAAATGTTTACAAATATTAAAAAATGAGTAGCTTTATAGGTGAAATTCCAAAAAAGCTGTTGTTTTTTTTGTATATTGTGGCTTGCTTTATACAAGCTAAAATAAATGACAATTAAATAAAAAAGTAAGTAAATAGAAATAAAGGGGAAAAGCAAAGAAATAAAAAGAAAATAGAAAAAAGTAAGAGAAAAATAATTAAAGTTGGAAGAAAAAAAGAAAAATAAATCAATAAAAGAAACAAAGAAAAAAAGGAACCGAAAAACTAAAAGCAAATAAATAAACAGAGAAAAATAAAAACAGAATTGATGGCATTATGTGAATGACGAGCCATAGATTTTAACAGGTTGTTGAAATCAGTTAATTTTAAATGCGTTACGTCATGTTATGCCTTTAAATCAATCAACGTTGCAGTACTATTTTATATATACACTAGAATTTGACTTTAAATAAAAACACATGATGTTACACAGCATGGCTTGTTTTAGCTAAAAATAAAATGCATTTTAATCTGCATAGCCAGATAACAAAATTATGTTGTGCGAACAGTGATTTGGTATGTTTAAAAAAAAGTTAAATGTCCACTTTTCACCGTCATCGTCTTTTTTATTTTATTTTTTATGTTTGGATTAATTTTTTTATTTATTTTTTATTGAATTTCAAGAATTACAATTACAGTCAGGGGTACATTGAATAAACTAAATAAACAGACATGAAAAGACAAACAAAGCAGTGACAAACTTAATTTAAACAAAAATGTGAAAATGTTTACATATAGATACACATTTTGCAGCTTTCTTATTTTTCAAACCCAGTATTGTTTTTAGGTATTGTTGAATTTCTGCTCTTAAAATTAAAAACAAAGGCTTGTTTCCTCAAAATTTACATTTATGAATACTAAAGTTAGCTAACAGAAGAAGAAGAAGATTAATTAAGTAGTTTTCCTTACCGATAAGATCATAAATGGTCATAAAGGAAAAAACAAATAACACATTTTTGAAGCAGAGTTGAAAGCTGGGCATGACATGAGCCTTAATAAAGGAGCAGAAATCAGACTAAAAACAAACTCAATGAGGACAACTCCAAAATAGATGATAAAATGCTTCATCATGTAGACCACAAAATGTACAAAATGTATCAATATTACAATTAAATCTGGTCACAAGATAATGATTACTTGGGTAATGTTTATAAATTAGTTTAAGGGAAATTTCTTTGATTTTGATTGTGACTAAGTATTTATGAGGAAGTTTCCAGATTTTATTCCATATCAGATTATCAGCATAACCATTCCAAAATGATAGAACAGCAGGTCTGGAGACAATATCCCTTTGAAACAAAGCCCGTACACAACGATTATTATTTTTAACATAGGAAATAGAAAAACATATACGGCCAACTTCAGTATCAGCAGGATCCAATGAGAGACGAGAAAGCAAAGGGCAGGTATTTTTAAGAAGCATTTTTAGACCAGAGGGAACAGCATCCATAACCACAGCGAAATCTAACTGGAATATTATATTTAGAAAGAAATTCAGAATAGGTCAACATAAGACCTTCCTGATTAAACAGTTGGCTAACAAAAACGATATCATTACAAAACCAATTCATAAGAAATAAAGATTTAGATTTATACAAAATGTACTTATTATTCCAAATAAAACACCTGTTTGGGGAGAAATTGTGTTTATAGATTAAATTCCAGAAGGATCTGTGAATTTGTGAAAATTAGAGAGTTTTAGAGGAAGTTTGGCAATTATGTAGTCACAAAGCAAAAGGAATGGAAGGTCACCAACTTGTGAAAATATTTTTTTTATCTCACCAATACAAACAATAAGACACAAATAAAGTCATTAATACAGAAAACACATTAAACAATATCCGTCATCGTCTCCGAGTAAAGTACAAGAAAGCGGTGACGTCATGTTTGTGTTCAGTCTACTGAAGTGTTTCTGCACGCAGGGGACATCGCCATCTATTGGCTTGGCAGCATAATACAGACATTAACCGTTTAAAAACTTGCACTTAGAAACCCGTTTTCAAAAGTTTGTTTCCATTCGCCCAAAACACCATTACCGTGTAAACAAACGGTCAAAGCGGGGAAAAACAAAAGTTTTACATTTTTAGTTGAAAACGGTGTCGTGTAAACATCCCCTCAGTCATTATTTCCCGCGCAAACTTCCGGCTTTGTCACTTTTAGCGGGTAAAAGACTGAAAGCCCTTCTCTAGAGAATAACCTGACTTACCTCTGCGATGGATCTGAAATATTAATGCCTCAAGAGTAGCAGTAAAACACTGAGCATCTCCATTAGTGTGTGTGAGGGAAGAACAACATTACTGACGTTTCCTTCAAACACACTTTCTGTCTACATCTCAAGATTCACATAAAACTTACAGTTTAGTCAAACATCACAGATTAACACGATCTCAGCAGTTATGTTTCGGCGAATTGGTGGTGAATTTGTAGGAAACTATTGCATTCTTCATAGACTGCCTAATTCTTTCTTTTTTATATATATAAAAAATATATATATTATGCTATATTATTAAACAGACATTTTTCTTCCCCGATGTCCACTTATAATTGTAAAGTTTGTGCTATAATGTCGTTTTTGACACTGATCAAACTGGACTCAGATCTGCATTAAGATCAGGCGTGGAGCCGAAGCGATGAGACTAGAGGAGCTGCAGCTTTAAACATCTATCTGTCATCAGAGGAGGATCAGTTTGCTTCTCAGTGTGTGTGTGTGTGTGTGTGTGTGTGTGTGTGTGTGTGTGTGGCGTTGCCATGGTAACACTGTTTACAGCCTGGTGTCCTAAAAATGGCACTGTGATGATGGCAGAGGCATGTTGGGTAATGTGAACGATGATGAAATGTCAGGTCCTCTTCACGATCAACACCGGGCTCTCATAATAAAACATCCAATTACTTCAGAATCAGGTTAACACAAACTGATGTCACAAATAAAAGTCATTAGTTAAGATATTAGATTTAGACTTAAATCAGTGATTTCACTCTTTTAGATCTCATCCTGACACTTAAAAGGCTTCTATCTTCTATAACACCTGATTTATACACCTCACGTGGCGATCAGAAATGATTGATTTTGTTTTATTTTAATGCACTATATTTTGGTTCGATGTGTATTATTTAGCCTAATATTTTGTGTATTGTATTTCATGCTACTAAATTATATTATTGCAGTAGTTACAAAGTAGTTACTTTTAGAGCACAGGCCTGAAAATTTAATTTCCAACTTAAATAGGTAAATCTTGAATGCTGAGACATTATGAAGTCCACAAAAAACATTGTGCAGTTTGTTTACAAATCAACAGGTGATAAATCATAAAATTGCATGAAACTCAAAACTTAACATAACATGGACTTACTAATAGTGGAGTTCTTGACAAGAACACAGGGCAAACATGACAGCATACAGGACTAGACAAGGGACACCTGTGAACAATGAAACAATGAACCAATGACAACACAGAACATGTGGCAGGATCACATGACTTGAACAGGGATCACATGACAGACATGAAACCAAAACGTGACAAATGCTTCGGATCTCAGACTGAAGTTCGGTCTCTTTTTAAAGACGAAGCTTGCAGATTATTGCAGAGCTGAAAAAGTTTTAAAAAGTGATTTACAAAAATGAAAAAGACATTAGAAGATGTAAAGAATTTTACGTTTATCGATATGAAATATGCATAAAAATACTATTTACATTTTGTTTATGTTCTAAAACATGTTTCGCTCTAAAAATGAGAGAAAATCAAAGCCATAAATTTAAACATGTTTCCAAATTTGATATTGATATCTCAAATGAGCCTTCGGTAATATTTTGTCAGGGCTGCAGTACCAAACGCTTCCACTAGAGGAAACACATTTCTGCAACGATCACGAGAGGGACTTGTGTTGTGTTTAGGGCCATTTAACCATTTTCGAACCATGTCTATGATTTTTTATTTTATTATTATATATTTTTTTCACATAGCACATGCTAAACCCTTACGTTTAAAAGATAAAGCGTAAGAATGACTAAAGAGCTCCGACTAAGAACATCTCCTGACTGAAAGCTTCATGTTTGTCCGACTGCAGGAAAGACACGGACTTCAAAAGGCCTCCACTTCTCTCATGTTCTCCTCTCGAAGAGTAAAGGAGCCTGTGTTATTCTCCTTCCCCCTCAGTGGAGATGAGTCTCCAGCTGAAGAAGTGTGTGAATGACAGAATGCGGTTGTTAGAGGAAAGTGACTGTGATGCAGAAACAGAAACAGGCTGTTTGCTTAAAGGAAAGATGCTTGTCTAATGCCATACACAATACATACTTCAAGCTTTTATACAAGCTCTGGATGTTGCCATGGCAACCAGCGGGAGAGGAAATTAAACAAGAGGAACGTCACGTGTGTGTGTGTGCACAGTCAAACCAAAAAAAGATCCTGACACCAGATATCATTTTTTGATGTTTTTACTTGTGTGTGTAGGACACTATAGTTCATTTATGTGCGAGCAAATAAATATATTATATATATATATATATATATATATATATATATATATATATATATACACACACACACACACACACATATATATGCATGTATGTTTAGTCAAGTAAAAATACTTCAAATTAACTCTAAAATCCACTTTCAAACCCCAACATTACCTCCTTTAAAATTTCTAAAAAATGAAATGCGTCTTTTTAGTGGTGCTAGTGGTGAAACACGTCATTTTAAAATGGGTGATGACATGAGAAATCTCATATTCTTTGATCTTTTGACATACAAGAGGTTTTTTGACATATATAAGTTTCAGAGCTTGAAATGTCCTCCTCATTATAAACAAAGCATTTATTAATTAAGCTCCAAAAAACGGTTTGTTTTGATATTGACAGATTTGTGACAAATAAATTAGCATATGCCCACCTCCAGAGCAAGACATCGACCAATAGTTATACATCATCACACCATAGGCTCCGCCCGCTGGCGTTTAATCACTTAGGGATAGTTCAGCCAAAATTAGAACAAAAGTCGATACGGGGTTGAACAACATGATGGAGAGTAATTACTGACTCATTTGGGGGTGATCTATCCCTTTAACGGCTGATATTTGCCGACACTGGAAGAAAATAGAAGTTATTATAATGACTGATGCTGTCTACACTGATACACATGTGTCTCCAGTTTCAGTTTCGAAGGGAGAAAGTACGTTCGTCCAGTTTAAACAGGTTTGAGTCTCTGTAGAGACTTCAGAAGATCCCACACTCTAAAAAATGCTGGGTTGTTTTAACCCAAATTTTGGTCAAATATGGAAAAACCCAAATGTTGGGTTAAAAATGTCATTTAAAATTTTGACCCAACTTCAACTTTCACTTTCAACGGTAATTTTTTAAATTCAATTTTTAACCCAGGATTTGTGCATTTTTTAGAGTGTACTGTGAGTTTCTCATTCCCCCACAGCTATTGTAGATGTACCTGATAAAGTGGCCACTACATGTAATTGCAGAATTGTTTTCCGCTGATGTTCTCAATCACAGAATTACATTTATCTTTTTTCCATGTGTGTTCTGTGTCATTTTCCTCATTACACTCACAGCAGGGATCCTTCCAGTCATTACAGGGATTACCTCTCAGCAATGTGGAGCAATGAAGATAACAGATCATTTATCCATAGCAATAAAAATAATACAACACAGCAAGCTCTGATATTACTTCATCATGCTTCTAATTACAGGCTTCAGTCTCTTAATTACAATATTAATGTCATTCTGTGATATTGAGACTGTTGCATAAGCGGAAAATGAAGCAAAAGTAAACATGAGAAAGTGACAGGATGATAAAAACAACAAACTTAGACAGCAAAACAACCCTGTTCATAATCAATGTTTAAGTCTCAATTAGTAAAAATCTAAAAATCATAAAATACAAATATTTTTCATGACACACATTTGAATGTGAAAATATCCTCTCAGAGCTTCGGTGGACGTGTTTGTGTTGTTAAAAGTTTACAGTGATGTTTTTCGCTTAATAATTGAACACATGTTTTGAGTCCGAATGGTTGCGCATTCAGAAATATATGCGTCTTAAAGCTTTGGCTGCGCTATAAGTGAAGTCACATCCTTTATTTATAGAGAGATAAAACAGCACACATCCCAACTCCAGCACACACGACGACAGTGTTTCATCTCTTCCAGCGTCTGAGAGGAGACTCAGGAGTTAAGCACACTGTGTTCATCACTGAAGAGCGTGACGCTTCATCGAGACGATCAGCGATGGCAGCAGGACATCTCTGGCCTTAAAGTTTCTTAAACACTCTCAGTTTCACTCACTTCAGAGATCCTCCTTTTCAGTAAATTAGTGACCATAAATTAAGGATTCACTCGTTTTCAGTAAACAGTGGCCAAGAATAAAAGGGTTAGTTCACCCAAAAATAAAAAAATCTGTCAGTATTACCCCAAAAGACTTTCATTCATTTCCTAAACAAAAAATTAAGATATTTCTGATGAAATCTGAGAGCTGTCTCACTCCTCCACAGGCTTCGAGGGTAATTTCATTCTGCCAGTCCAGAAAGTTAGTAAAGACATCATTAAAATAGTCCAAGTGATACATTGGCTCAACCTTAAGTTTATTACTATTTTTTTGCACAAAAACCCCAAAGTAGCGACTTTATTCAACTATTCACATGCTCATGATCATTCGAATGGGAAAGTGCGAAAGCTAAGCCATTCATTTTGCAGCAACGTGTGGATGTTCAACTCCATCACATTTAAAACTTAAATCAAAACAATCATTGCAATGTGTTTGCCAGGTTGATTTATTTCAAGTGACAAATCTCAGTCTTGACCGGGGCACAGCAGTAAAAACGGTAAAGCTGTGGTAATGATGTCTGATCCAGAGACAGCACCTGTGTGACCCCGACAGCGCCTGGACTCCTGTGAGCGAGCTGATGCTGACGCACTGACAGATCCGGCTCTGGCCGAGGGCTCAAACACTGCAGAATATCTCCGTTTACTGTTAATCCATGCAGAGAAAGAACCAGCACACAAACTCTCTCTGCATACAGAGACGTGTTTATTTACTGTTTTATGTGAATCATACACTGATTCAAATGTATAATGCAACAAAATGATCAGATAAAATAATGTAGTTATCAACAACAGCAGAATGAACAGCAAAGTAGTGTGTTTTTAAATCTATA
Organism: Hybognathus amarus; assembly: GCA_030378365.1. Taxonomy (NCBI): domain Eukaryota; kingdom Metazoa; phylum Chordata; class Actinopteri; order Cypriniformes; family Leuciscidae; genus Hybognathus; species Hybognathus amarus. The sequence continues at coordinate 18,060 of JAQIUQ010004608.1, read as the reverse complement.
AACAAAATAAAATTGAAAAATAAATATTATAATAAAATGATTATGGATGTCATCAATAGATGGATGGATGAATAGACTGATGAATGGATGGAGAGAACAGATATAGATAGATTTGAACATCTTTTGAACATGGGTTTCAAAGTGCAAGTTTTTGAAAACAATACCGTTATTGTCTTGGGGTAAACTACAAAAAAATGTGAATTTGTGGAAACGTTACGTGTTCATTCAATAGGCACGTCTTTTTTCTTTACAAAGTGACATCGCCATCTACTGGCCTGGTAGTGTTGTGCCCTTAAAAAGGGAAAGTAACGGGAGAAAAACCTGTTCGCACGGGACGAATTACACAGACGTTTAACGCCTCGTGACTAAACAAAGGGCACCAATGTGAGTGTTCACATCGACACGTAAAACGTCACGCGTAAAAGCGTCATTTTAAAAAACGCCTCGGGTTCGTCTTTTTAGTTTGACGTGCCGCGTCAAAAACTATCCGACCAATGAGATTGCCGCTTTTGCTCACGTGTTTGGAGCTTCTGAAGATACAGCAAAAGACAACTTGGGGGCGCTCAAACACAAAACGGTCTTGCTAAGCACACATATGCAACGGTGAAGAAGATACGCGTAGCCGTCTACAGTACACAGCCAGGAAGAAATAAGACGAGGGAGATGCAAGGCAAGATGAGCTGCTGTTCTCGTTGGTGTTAGAACATAAAGAACTATATGACAAACGCGACTGTGACTACAGAACATTTCTGATAAAAGAGAACTGTTATGGAGTGATATTGCAGAGTAAATTGGCGCCATCTAATGTCAGGGAATGAATTTGCATGTTCACTCGGGCTCATCGTGAAGCGAAAATCGCTTGGGTGTGAACACAAAAACGCTTTGAAAAACGCTGTGACTGAACGCGCGCTGATATTCGTACTGGTGTGTACGGGCCTGAAGGTTGACGAAGACACACGCAACTCTCGCCTTCACTCGTTTATATTGAATGAGCTTTTGAACAATGTATACAAAAAACATATATTTCCATATTCATGCACTCATCAGATCCAGGACCACAGTCATAAGTTTCTACTGTATTCTATATTATCTTTTTAACTAAATTACCACATAAAATGTGAATTGTTTTAACCAAAGATATCAAATGACATTTTAATACTCCTTTTCAAACAAGTTCTCACATAACACTAAAATGAATTATACTTTATAACAAAATTCATTGTCTCAGCATAACATGAACTCACCCTTATAGTTATCAATACAATAATTACAGCAAAAATATGTGTACATAGAATTAGTTAGTTTAAACTCAGACAACACAGCAAACACTTTGGACTCGAACATGACGAAGCCACGAGGTCTCCGGCTGCTAGCATAACGTTACACATTTCTGAGGTAGCATGAAACTGTTTAACAACATACTCATACAAAACGGCTCTTTTACTTATAAAAACAGTAAAATGATGAAATATAGGTCTACTATTAACACATGTTGAAGTTTACAAAACTTTGTGAGTGGCAATTACCTTAAAAAGTGAAAAGTAACGGGGGAAGTTTGAAGAGAGACTCACGCGACTCTCGCCTTCACTCGTCAGCGCGTTCCCCCTACTGGAGACCCAAGGCATTACCAACACACTCGACAAATAATTGAACCCATCAAACAAGGATCAGCATTATCTGCATTACACCTCTTACTATTATTAGTTGACTAGTTTAGCTAGCTAACCAAAACGTAAAACACATTATAACAGATGACTGTAAATTAAATGTCCTGAAAATGGAATATTATAGCACTGTAATAGTTTTCAAAAGTATTAACTTATCAAATAGATTACTTTGTATTATTAAATTGAGTTAGGAACTAGGCTATACTCTCACATCTCAGAACACAGCGTTTCGACAATGTTGGTCTGCATGCGACAAAAAAAATAGGAAAAACTTTTACTTTTTTAATTTATAAAGCAAGATACTACAGGTAAAAGCATTGTTTCTGAAGTATGATAAAAAAGAGGAATCCAGAATATCAACAAAACCAAGCGTGAATTTTTAACCTAACATTTCAGAAACCGTATAATATAAAACAATTGTCTCAATGGATTAATCAATGAAAGGAACATATTTAATATCTGTCATTATCATGAACATTCCCAATGAAAAGTCATTAGCACAGGTGTCAGATCTATATGCATTATTTCTGTGTGTCAGTCATCTGAGTGAATGCTAAAACCTTCTTTTTACACCTTATATTGTAAAATAATGCATTGTGACTGCTGAACCTTCAGGCTGTTTCACACATCATGTGTTTTCACACAACATCAGAACTGTGGTTCAATCGTCCTGAGGAATCATGTAAGAGGACAATCACATTTACATCCTAATAACGAATCCTGACCCCCACTAACTCTGCCTGGGATCTGTTATAGGTTTATATTCAGTCAGCATATCTGAACTATATTGTTATTTAAAAAGGACATGCACCATTAAAATACACTGTTTTGAGTGAGTGAGCTGACTGTGGCAAGATGGCCGCCAGTGTGGATGTAGACATTCACTGACCAGCAGCGTGGACGAGACATCTAGCCTTTATTATGGATATCTATGCTTAGAATACCCATTTAAGCAAGGACAAGTGGTCTAGCTTTTAAGCCATTTTAAATACAGAGGGTTTTGAGTCAAGGCTCAACTTTTATGGCTTCTTGTGGTTACTAATTGAGGAACAGTGGGTTTGCAACGCTCAATGTAGGCCATATATATTTCCTCAAATGTGTTGTTTGGTGCTACCTGGAATCTATACATTCACCACCGACTTTACACCAGCATCACATTTCCTTCGGTTAGATTACCTTTGTGGATTATACATATTCCCTTTTCCAACTCGTTTCTTGTTTAGCTTGGAAAGTTTTTCATTCATAAGTGCAGATGGTTTAAATTTAAACCCAACTTTATCCAGTGGATGAATGAGGATAAACTCTTAATCTTTAGAATTTGTTAAAAAACATTTCACTTTTGCATACGTATAAATTATAAAATTAAAAAGCCCCTTTGATTTACTAATCAGAAAACAAAACAATCAAAACTCAATCAAAAACTTTATTGACAAAGGCAAGCAAATTCAAATGACAGATTATGTTTCTTCTCAAATTATGTTCTAGGGTGAAAATAAACCACATTAAAAATAAACATACAGTAAATGCCAGCATATAAAGCCATTACAAATATATGAAGATTAATAAATGACAAAAAAATGGTAATCTGATAAATGACACATTAGGTTTCTGAAGTGTGACTATGAGCTTGATCTCGTTCAGCTCTTCTGGATCTGATTTCATAAACCACAAGAATGACAGTAGCCACGCCCACCAGAGCAGAGAGGACCAATCGGATCACAGCTTCAGTAGGACCACAGCAGTGGACAGAGTCTGAGGAGTAAAAGCATCAAACTGAGATCAGATCAGTTCATAAACGCTAATATTAGGAACAGGCAGACGAGCTGGAAAACACGAAAGATGAAAGATCTATCTATCTGTCTGTCTGTCTGTCTGTCTGTCTGTCTGTCTGTCTGTCTGTCTGTCTGTCTGTCTGTCTGTCTGTTGTCTGTCTGTCTGTCTGTCTGTCTGTCAGTCTGTCTGTCTATCTATCTTTCTTCTATCTATCTTTCTATCTATCTATCTATTTGAAGGATAGGATATATGATCTCTACTCACCATAGACTGAAACTCTGAAAGCTTTTAATGAGAAAACTGTTACTCATAATTTTGATCTTATAATCTCCAGCATGTTCAGTTGTGATGTTTATGATGGTCAGAGATCCAGTGTGTTTGTTCAGCTTCAGTCTGTCTCTGAATCTCCCGAGATAATCATCATATACAGTGATTCTGTCAGCACTGATTCTGTAGTCCGTTTCCTCAATTTCAGCGATTAAAATGTTTTCATCTCCAAATATCCACCGAATCCAATAATATTCCTTAATTTCAGTGAGATCAGAGTTTATAGTGAGTGATTCTCCCTCCTTCACTGATATTTCAACTGGATCAACAAACAGAAACAGAGTTAGCAGAGATATTAATATGTCAAATGAACAATATTATAAAACAAAAACAGAAAAGAAACAAAATGGTGTTTAGATTAATATTGTTTTGTTTGATTAAAAAATAAAAGGGTAAAACAAATATTTAACCTACCAAAGACAGCGAGAAAGACATCACTGTCCAGAACCCACATATAATCAGTTTCTCCAAATAGTCTATAACGTCCATCATGTTCAGTTGTGATGTTTATGATGGTCAGAGATCCAGTGTGTTTGTTCATCTTCAGTCTGTCTCTGAATCTCCCATCAAGAACATCATCATATACAGCGATTCTGTCGGCCCGTTTATTGATTTCAGCGATTAAAGTTTCAGTCTTATCATCTCCAAACCTCCACTGAATCACACTATTCTTTATTTCAGTGAGACCAGAGTTTAGAGTGACTGATTCTCCCTTCATCACTGACACTGACCTCACTGCGTCTAATACTAAAAAAACACACACAGAACAAACACAAATTGGGTTGGTCAGATTAATACTGTGAAATCACTTAAAAAATGTTTTAGTAAATAGTTTAAAATGTCAGTTTGAAATAAATAATATCATAAAACAAACAAAAAGAAACAAAATAGTGAAAGAATCAATTTAAATGTTGTCATTAAACACAGGTGAAACAAATGTGTTCAGCCTCACCATAGCGAACCGATATCGATCCTTCTCTTTCTCACACCATTGATCTGTAGATAATAATATCCAGTCACTTCAGTTGTGATGTTTATGATGGTCAGAGATCCAGTTTGATTATTCATCTTCAGTCTGTCTCTGAATCTCCCATCAAGAACATCATCATATACAGCGATTCTGTCGGCCGTTACATTGATTTCAGCGATTAAAGTTTCTTCAAACCTCCACTGAATCACATCATCATCCTTTATTTCAGTGAGATCAGAGTTTAGAGTGAATGATTCTCCATCCATCATATTCTTCACTTCATCTTTAACACCAAACACACCTGAAGAACAGAGTTTTTCACTAAGCTTTAAATCACTTGATGTTGGTTTGATGAAGCTTCACTAGAATAATTTTAATTCATTTAAATGTGATATTAATAATATTCTTTGGCGACACAAAGATGAAAAATGAAATAGTAGAAATAGATTTATATATAGAACAAAATCAAAAAGACACTTTATCTTTAATGTTTTAACAAGTTCTAGGTTGAATTTACTGTTGCTGTACAGTGATGCACGCGGGTCAATATATAAACAACCCGCACCCGACCGATGTTTTCAACTAACCCGCCCGCAACTCGGACCGCAAAAAAAGTAAGAAAATATTGTACCAGTACAGATATGCGACTGACACATTAGCTGGTAAGTATTCAACTGCCTTTATTACGCATTTCGTGACGTTACAGTTTCCTGCTACGGTGGCCTCTTAGGATCCTGAAAGTGTCTCATAAGATATCATTACAGCTCCCTTTTTCAGTAAACTAAAACAGATTCACTGTGCATTCTTTAAGCAGAAAAAATAAATATATAATTTGGTGCCATAGGTTGCCAGTACTAGCCTCCTTCAAGACAGACCGTGTCACGATTACTTAGCCTAACCGAAGCATGGAACATGACTCAACCATAAGGCTATACATTACCTGATGAACTCTTGACCAGATAACTAAGGCTCAACACAAACTCATGACCAGATAACTGAGGCTCAACACATTCAACCCCTTTTTTTAACAATAAACTTGTTACACCTCAACTGTGCAATAATGAGCTTAAAGCCGTCTGCTAGGCTATAAATCAAGTCTGTCAGGGGCTTTTCTAATGCGCTCGGCCCATCTCGCTTTTCTAATGCGCTTCGGCCCATCTCTCTGGAGCTGCCTCTGGCTCCGTCATGACTCGGTGCATTCTTCATCTAAAACCCCTGGCTGATTGTTTGTTGCTGTTCCATGCTTTGCACATTTGTCCCTGTACTGAAGGAACTGCATTGCTGGCCTGTGTTTTATGTAGCTGCACCCTGTTTCGTCTGACCAGAGCCCCGGTGTCCGTCTGGACTGCATAGGACCTCAGAGCCACTTCATTCAGCACTGTTCCAGCGTGCTGCCAGTCCTGTCTTTCTGTGTTGAAAACTCTGACTCGGTCACCCGCCTGCAGAGGTTGCATTGCTTTTGCTGTGCAATCAAAGTACCTTTAATTTTTTCATGGCCTCCATGCAGCACAGGTGTGTGGACTCGTTTCTTCACTGTAGTCGTCTGCCCATGAGCAGTTCAGCCGGAGACTTCCCATTCTCCAGAGGTGCTGCTCTATAAGCCAGCAGAGCCAAATAAGGATCCTCATCATTCTCTGTTGCCTTTGTCAGAAGACTTTTCACTATTTGAACACCCTTTTCAGCCTTGCCATTTGCCTGTGGAAAGTGTGGGCTTACTGTGATGTGTTCAAATCCGTACTCTCTGGCAAACTGCTCATTTGAAACTGACATTTCTCTATGCCCAAGTGCCCTCTATGCAGTATTCGGAGGACCTCCTTCCGAAGCTTTGTTGGGATGACTATTTGGTCACCTTTCAGCAACAGGCCATCAGCTACCGCCAACACATCCTGGAATGAGTAGTACTGCGGGCACACTTGCTTCGGCCACTCATTTCGCATGTGCCATATCACCTTCTGGAGCTGGCGGTCCACTACTGTCTCCATTACAATTTTCTCTTTCAGTGTAGAGCTCACAGGTAGAGCTTCCACCACAGCATCCACGTGGCCTCTTATGTCTTCATATTCCTCTGTGCCATCTGTGTTCAGTCCTTGTGCTGGTCTGGCCCTTGACAGAGCATCAGCCACTACCAGGTATTTCCCCGGCTTGTATGACAGTTCATAGGTATACTTCTGTAGACGCATCATCATACGCTGAATGCGTGGGGTCATCTCATTCAAGTGCTTTTTGCTGATAGTTATGAGTGGCTTGTGATCAGTCTCAAGTTCAATGTGTGGCAAGCCAAAGACATAAGAGTGGAACTTGTCACAGCCAAAGACGAGCCCCAGACACTCTTTTTCTATCTGCGCGTATCTTTGTTCTGTTTCTGTCATGGATCGTGCAGCATATGCCACTGGTTTCCAAGCCCCATCATGATACTGCAGCAAGACGGCCACCAGTCCCTCTTTTGAGGCGTCTGTGGAGATTTGTGTCTTCTTACTCGGATCAAAAAACAACAACACTGGCTCTGTGCTTAAAATGTCCTTGATTTCTTTCCACTCTTTGTCATGTGTCTGGTGCCAGGACCACTCTGTGTTTGACTGCAGGAGCTGGCGGAGAGCAACAGTCTTTGCGGCAAGATTAGGCACAAATCTTCCCATGTAGTTCACCATCCCTAATGCTCTTTGTACCGCCTTCTTGTCTGTTGGCTGGGGCATGTCAGTCACTGCTTTGATTTTGTTCATGTCCGGCTATACTCCTGCCGGTGTCAGTCGATCCCCAAGAATTGTGACTTCTTGGGTGCTGAACTGGCATTTCTCCAGTTCAATCTGAGCCCGTACTTGTGCACTCTGCTGTTGAGCTGTTCTTGGGTCTCCACCCATATTATGACATCATCAATATAAACCCTGACCCCCTCCAGTCCTTCAAACACATTCTCCATTGCACAGTGAAAAAATTCTGGTGCTGAGGAAATTCCAAAGGGCAGTCTCTGATAACTGTAGCCCCAAAGGGCGTGTTGAAGGTGCATAGGTCTGCGCTTGCACTGTCAATTTGCAACTGCCAAAATCCATGTGACGCGTCAAGTTTTCTGAACCACTGTGCCCCAGCCATCTCACTCAGGATCTCTTCTCTCTTGGGAATTTGATATTGTTCTCTGAGGATGTTTTCATTGAGGTCTTTTGGGTCCATGCATATCCTGAGAGCTCCATTTGGCTTCCTCACGCAGACCATTGAGTTGACCCACTCCGTGGCTCCCTTAGTGGGTTGAATGACATTTAATGCCACCATTCTGTCCAGTTCTTTGCGAAGATCTTGTCTCAGTGGAACAGGAATTCGACGTGGAGCATGCACCACAGGTCTAGCATTATCCTTCGGTTTAATGCTGTATGTGAACGGCAGCACCCCTATGCCATCAAAAATATTGGGATACTGCACTTCCCAGTTGTCTGCTTGTGATGTGGTGACTCTTGCATTTTTCAGCTCTGTCTTGGCAATGTTTAGAACACGTTTAACAAGTCCCATTTCCTCACAAGCTTGATCTCCCAGTAGGGAGTCCTTCCCTTTCGGCACTATCACAAATAGTAGATTTCTCTTAATGTGCTTGTTCTGGACTTGTAATCTGCAGATGCCCTGTGTTTCAATCATTTTTCCATTGTAAGCTCTCAATCCCACTTTTTGTTTTCTATAACTGGCTTGTGGCGCAGAGCTTTGAAGTCTTTTAATGTGATAAGATTTGCCATGGCTCCTGTGTCAAGTCTCATGTGAATTGGACAGCTGTTTCTCCGTTTGTTCGCTAGCTCTGCATATTCTGATTGCATCTTCTAATTTCAGACTGTCCTCCCTTAGCAGGCATTCCCGCACCTTTTTATTGTGTATTCCAAATACTATCTGATCACGTAGTATGGAGGACTGCATGTCGCCATAGTTACAGGATTGCACTTTCAGCCTCAGATCAGTCATAAACAGAGTGAAACGATTCATCTTGCTGCTGAACGCGGCAACGAAAACATGTCTCTCGTATACTTTATTCTTTTTCGGACTACAGGATGCATCGAACTGCTCCAGAACTTTGTTCAGTTTGTTTTTATCTCCCACCTCTGTGAACTCAAACGTATTGTATATTTCTATTGCATGTGTCCCTGCTATCCTCAGTAACAATGCCACTTTCCTCTCACCGCTCTTGTCGTTGGCGCCAGTTGCAGTCAAATAAAGTTGAAACGCCTGTTTAAACTGTTTCCAGGCATAATCAATATTTCCTGTGAGCTTCAATGGTTCTGGTGGTTTTATGACTTCCATCCCGTCTTTCTCACACCGACAGTAACTATTTAACACTTTTACTCCTGGTCCAGATATGCGACTGACACATTAGCTGGTAAGTATTCAACTGCCTTTATTACGCATTTCGTGACGTTACAGTTTCCTGCTACGGTGGCCTCTTAGGATCCTAAAGTGTCTCACAAGATATCATTACAGTACCCGACCCGCTTCCTAACCGCATTTTTAGTAGTAGTAGTAAATGCTCATCATAGCATCATTGGGCCATAGATGTGTAACAACACAGCATCGCAAGAAGACGTAGCCTACACATAACAAGGCCAGCACTGGTCATCATCTTTCATTAGGCTATTTCAGCAAATATCTCCCACACTTTTACTCTTTGTATTTGTGTATTTGCAGAGCTTCCACTCCCCAGCCTTCAGCTTTTCTTTTGCTGCCTCCATCTCTCTGCAGACTGTAATGATGGCCGGTTCGTGAACGAATCGTTCTTTGAACCGTTTCTTTTTACTGAATAGTTTCGAAACAGTTCGCGTCCTTGCGTCAGTGCTGATCCACAAGTAACTAAAGTTACTCACTTTCAGACATGCCTGACAGTCCGAATTATATTTTACTTCAGTAACTCCAACAGTTCACAGAACTGAAACATGTTGGTTCCACTGCCGAGATGCCGAGAGAAGTAATTAGCACGAGCAGCTGATCTCCGCGTACTACCGAACGCACAGGTGCAGCGGTTCTCGGATCACCAGAACCAGAAACTGTTTAAACTGAGCTTGTGTGTCATCTTCGTGCCAGTTATTCAGGCAATAAAGTGTAGGCCTATATATTTCATAGAAAATTGTGTCTAGTAGCCTACTATATAAATACAAAGGTTTAATCGGCATCTTTTTTTCAAACGACCCGACCGACCGCGACACGAATATCATTAAAAATACTTTTGGATGACACGTAACTGCGGGTAACCGCCGGTGACCGCAGGCACCCGCTCATTGCTGTATAAACTCATGCTGTGCTTCTTTTCTGTCTTTAGTAGATTTCTTTAACGTTATTGTGGATTAACTAGCATTTACAAAATCAAATAAAGACACAGAAAAGAAGCACAGCGTGTGCAAACTATTCTATCCATATATCTTTAGTAGGCAAGGCAAGTTTATTTATATAGCACATTTCATACACAATGGTAATTCAAAGTGCTTTACAGAAGAAATTAAAATAATCAAAAGAAATCAGAATAATTAAAACAGTTTAGAATTAAATAAAATGAAGTACAGTACCAGTGGGACGAACAGTGTTCCAGTGCTCATTCAGTAAATGCACAGCTAAACAGAAGTGTTTTGAGTCTGGATGTGAATGTGATACTGTAGGAGCACACCTGATCTCCTCTGGAAGCTGGTCCAGTATAATAGCTAAAGCAGACTCTCCATGATTAGACTGAACCCTTGGTGTTTCTAGCTGATGTGATCCTAATGATCTGAGTGATCTGTTGGGTTTATATTCAGTGAGCATATCTGCAATATATTGAGGTCCTAACCCATTAAATGATTTATATACCAGTAGTAATACTTTAAAATCAAGCCTAAATGTAACTGGGAGCCAGTGTAAAGACCTGAGGACTGGTGTGATGTGTTCATATGTTCTGGTTCTGTCTGATTTTAGGAAGGCCAGTGAGGAGGCCATTACAGTAATCCACCCTGCTGGTGATGAAAGCCTGAACAAGTTTCTCTAAGTCTTGACTGGAAACAAAGCATCTAATTCTTGCAATATTTTTTTATGATTTAGTTATTGACTCCTGAAACTAAGGTCTGACTCTAGAGACACACCAAGATTCCTGACTGATTTGTAGTTGTTAGACCCCTAGCGTCGAGGTATGCATTCACCTTGAGAACTTCATCTTTGTTTCCAAACGCAATGACTTCAGTTTTGTCTTTGTTTAACTGCAGAAAGTTATGACACATCCAACTGTTGACTTCATCAATACACTGGCACAGGGAGTCAATGGGGCTGTAGTGGTTAGGCGATTAGTTAGGTCATTACACACTATTTAAAATGAAAAAAGTGAAATCGCAATCAACGCCCCATGAACTTCAGACAGAACTACAGCACGTCTTTCGTGAACTTTCACTGTCAGAACTAACCAAGTCCAGCAGCTTTCAAGGATACACCAGTCTGACCAGTGTAAAAGATGTCCTGATGCAGATTATACGATCTCATGAAAGTGCATATAATTTCTCGTGCTATTTATACACCAACAATGATTTTTGTGTGCATATGATACGCACTGTAAAATCTCTTGGGTATGATTAGGGGTGTGGAGTGCGTATTACACGGCAAAAAGTGCATATCATTTACACGCCAAAACTATTTTTGTATTATAAAACAAATAAATATATAGCCTATAAATGGTACGAGAAATTTAATTTGTGGTATATACGCACTTTCATGAGATCGGGCGGTCCTGACCCCACTTTCTGCCTGTGAGTTTAGATCTAAAGTCAAACTCGCTCTCACAGTAAAATCAGCTCAATTATTTCTACATGAGAATAACAGTTAAATTTAATAATCACTGGCTAATTTAACCTGTAATTTATTACACAAACTAGAAGAGATACCAGAAGAGAAACAACCAAAGTCATATTGAAAACTCACCATCCAGACGCCAGAAACACAGACCGAAGAAAACAGTGCGAAACATCTTCAACACTTTCAGTCCACAAATATGAAAAGACAAACTCTTCAAAACGGCTTCAGGAATAAAATGACAGATGAGCTGATGTGAAGCTGCTCTTAGTAACATGAAGTCAATCTTCCAAATCTTTAAGTGTTAATGCGTGTGACTTTATATCTGATTCACTCTCTGATGTTTATCACAAGTGCGCCTCAACTTCCTCTAGATTATAAAATGTCATGTTCAACAGAAATCCACATGTGTGAAAAGTGTTCTGAAGTCAACAGTTTGCTACTTTGATAAGAAAGCATCAGCTAAAGTTATTGCACATCAAGCATTATTGATGAAGAACAGTGGATGAATCGTCCTCATCTGTAATGTTACTGTATGGGAGCATCAGCACAGAGAGAGAATTAAGGGAAGTCAGACACAGACTGGTTGTTTTAATGTAAATCATACGCTCACATTGCCAATGAGTTCATTGTGACGGGACAATCAGTCTCAAGTGGGACACGCATTGTGTTTCTACAGTCACTCTGTGCTAAAGCTTTACATTTAACTCACGAAGGACATTTAGGCGTGATCGACACCAGAGCGAATCTTCAAAGTCTTGAAATTTGGTCAAATATACACTAAATATACAATAAATGTCATTAAACATGGAGAGACTCTTGAACCCTTATTGATTAAGACAAATACATATGACAAGTGGACAGCAGTTGTCAACTTAAAAAATGTATTTAAAAATAATAAGAAAAGAAAACACGATTCAGATTTTCTGAACAGAAACAGTGTCCGTCACTGTGTGAACGCTGTTAAAAAAATTGTGTTAAATTCACAGTTGAAAACGGCAGCTACGGTTGCCAGAAATTTTACTGTAAAAATGCGGTAGCAACATTTTTAGGTTTTACTGACTTAACTAAAATTAAAAACATATTTTTTTATGTTACATTTAAAGTTGTTCAATTACAATATTGCATTTGTTAAATGTTGTGTGTGTGACCATGATGCTCTTTAATGTGTGTGTGAATGACACTGTCCAGCTTCTATATATTAATATTAACTTTCTTTTGGAAAAGCTGATTATGATGAGATGTGATTGGTCATGTGACTCTCATCTCCGCTGTGATTGGTGGTTAACAGTTACAATGTTACAAAACAGATATTAGTACTTTAAAGGGTTAGTTCACCCAAAAATGAAAATTAAGTCATTAATTACTCACCCCCATGCTGTACCAACCCCGTAAGACCTTCGTTCATCTTCGGAACACAAATAAAGATATTTTTGATTTAATCTGAGAGCTGGATCACTCCTCCATAGACTGACTAAGGGACTGGCTCTTGACCTCTTGAGTCATTAAAGAAAATGTTTAAATATTCCATGTGCCTACAGTGGCTCAATTATAAGTTTATCAGAGCGACGAGACTACTTTTTGTGCGAAAAAAAAACATAAATAACGACTTTATTCGACTATTCCATAACTTCCTTATGGGCCTTGAGACGAGATGAAGAGATTTCCAGAACGCATGCGCGAGAACTGAGATGAGGACGTTCTTCTTCGACTACTTCTTGTTACCGGCTGCTCACCGCTTAGGAGTACTACCGCCACCTACCGTATAAGATGACGTGCTGATATAGCTGGAAGCGCAAAACTTTCTGTTTACAAGCAGAGGAAGATGCAGCGCTGTACATACGCTTTTCAATTACCGTATTTTCCACACTATAAGGCGCACTTAAAAGCCTTTAATCTTCTCAGAAAACTGACAGTGTGCCTTATAATCCGGAGCTCCTTATATATACTCAGATCAATTCAGTTAACAACGCTCCGCGTTATTAAATTCGCCCGCGAACCCTGCAAAATGAACGGCTTAACTGTTACCTTTTTCACTTTCCCATTTAATGATCTTGAGCGACTGAAGCTATGGCTGCTGGCTGTTCAGCGGGATGTTAAGTGTCTTCCTCTGCTTGTAAACAGAAAGTTTTGCGCTTCCAGCTATATCAGCACGTCATCTTATACGGTAGGTGGCGGTAATACTCCTAAGCGGTGAGCAGCCGGTAACAAGAAGTAGTCGAAGAAGAACGTCGTCATCTCAGTTCTCGCGCATGCGTTCTGGAAATCTCTTCATCTCGTCTCAAGGCCCATAAGGAAGTTATGGAATAGTCGAATAAAGTCGTTATTTATGTTTTTTTTCGCACAAAAAGTAGTCTCGTCGCTTGATAAACTTATAATTGAGCCATTGTAGGCACATGGAATATTTAAACATTTTCTTTAATGACTTTATGGGCCGTCAAGAGCCAGTCCCTTAGTCAGTCTATGGAGGAGTGATCCAGCTCTCAGATTAAATCAAAAATATCTTTGTTTGTGTTCCGAAGATGAACGAAGGTCTTACGAGGTTGGTACAGTATAGGGGTGAGTAATTTATTACTTAATTTTCATTTTTGGGTGAACTAACCCTTTAATAGCTCGATAAATGAACACCATCTTTTTAGATTTGAAAAATATATGTTTTACTGTATTTGTTCTTGTTCCAGAAGCGGCTTCACTTTATTCACGGAAGAAAAGACGTGTAATTTTAACGCAGAAGGTCTTTAATTCTGCGATCCTGCAGCTGATGGAGGGATAGAGTAAGAACTGACCTGATCTTCATTACCGCCTCAAACTCTCACATCGCGACAGCTCCAGTTCTCTTTAATGACCAGATTGCAGAAGAATATAAAGGCCGTTCTCTGTCCAGCGCTCTATTATATCAGGTGTCTCTCTATAATTACCCTTGTCACAGGGCAAAGGTCACCGCTGGCAGGATTTAATGACCCTCGCTCTGTTATTCAGTTTTGATATTTCATAATCTTGAACAGCAACAGGTCTGGCCTTGAGGAGTTTATGACGATCTAGAGCGCTCAGAAGGAACCTTTAAAGAACACAACAGAACCTTTCCTTAAAACACTTACAGTACCGATAAATAAAACGCTCAAAGAATATTCTTTCTTTCTTCCTCTTCCGTTTTTCCTTTGTTTCTTTCTTAATTTCTTTTTACCTTCCATTTTTGTTCCTTTCCTTCCTTCATTCCTTACTATTTCTATTCTTACTTTCTTTTTTTTCTTCCTTCCTCTTTCTTTCTTCCTTTCTATTTTTTGTTCCTTTCTTTCTTTCTTTCTTTCTTTCTTTCTTTCTTTCTTTCTTTCTTTCTTTCTTTCTTTCTTTCTTTCTTTCTTTCTTTCTTTCTTTCTTTCTTTCTTTCTTTCTTTCTTTCTTTCTTTCTTTCTTTCTTTCATTTTTGTTCCTTCCTTTCTCTTCCATTCTTCCTTCTTTCGTTTCTTTCTTTTTCTTTCTTCCTTCCATTTTTGTTCCTTTCCTTCATTCTTCCTTCCTTTTTTCTTTTCTATCTTCGGTTCTTTTTCTTTCTTTCTTTTGTTCGTTGTTTTTTTGTTCCATCCTTCCTTCCTCTTTCTTTTTTTTCTTCTTTTCTTTCATTATTTCGTTTTTTGTTCCTTCCTTCTTTCTTCATTCCTTCCATTTTCCTTTCCTTCCTTTTCCTTCCTTCCTTCCTTCCTTCCTTCCTTCCATTTTCCTTCCTTCCTTCCATTTTCCTTCCTTCCTTCCATTTTCCTTCCTTCCATTCCTTCCTTCCTTCCATTTTCCTTCCTTCCTTCCATTTTCCTTCCTTCCTTCCTTCCTTCCTTTCCTTCCTTCCTTCCTTCCATTCCTTCCTTCTTTCGTTTCTTTCTTTTTTCTTTCTTCCTTCCATTTTTGTTCCTTTCCTTCATTCTTCCTTCCTTTTTCTTTCTATCTTCGGTTCTTTTTCTTTCTTTCCTTTTGTTCTTTTTTTTTGCTTCCATCCTTCCTTCCTCTTTCTTTTTTCTTTTTTCTTTCATTATTTTAGTTTTTTTGTTCCTTCCTCTTTCTTCATTCCTTCCATTTTCCTTCCTTCCTTCCATTTTCTTTCCTTCCTTCCTTCCTTCCTTCCTTCCATTTTCCTTCCTTCCTTCCATTTTCCTTTTCCTTCCTTCCTTCCTTCCTTCCTTCCTCCTTCCATTTTCCTTCCTTCCTTCCATTTTCCTTCCTTCCTTCCTTCCTTCCTTCCTTCCTTCCTTCCGACAAGAGACAGTGAAATATTTGTTTAAGGGAATAGAATATTAGATTTTCAATTTAAACATTTAAAGAGTATTCTTTCTTTAATAAAATATTTTGTTTTTTTAAGACTAAAATTGGATCAGACGAGTAGAAGTTCAATCCAGTACAATATGTTTAACGGACAGCGGTTTCTGACAAGATGAACAGTAATGGGAAATGATCTAAACATGTTCCTGTGAGCTGCGAGTTCATCACAAATGACGGTTCAGAAACTCCAGATAAAATAACAGCATGTGGATCTGAAATGATGAATTGTAAAGTTGTCATGGACAAATGCTTTCACACACAGAGCGTATGATCCGTTGACTGACACACACAGACGAGAACAGAGTTTGCGGGTTTGCTGAAGTAAACGAGTTTAGACGTCAGTGACAGCGACTGTCAGAGCCAACTGAGATTATTCAGCGCCTGAAGCGACACAAAAATTATATCCTACGAGCTTCGTGGAAAACTGGAGGCTAGAATGAAAATCACCTGATACTAAACGGCTCCGGCCTCAGATGTCAGTGTCTCGTACTTTATCACAGAGTTCATTTGGATCAAACTGACACTATCTGGAGTCAATATGAGTCAGAAAGTCATATAATGAAATAATGATTTCATAGAGAGCAGCGGTTTAACAACACAATGTTATTCTGATTCAGTCAAGGTTCTCTCTAAGTTATGGACAAATGTTCATCTAATTGACACAATATGAGTCACAAAGTCTCATAATTGCCCGTTTACATTTCTGCTGAATAATGATTTATATGTGCAGCCGTTTAACGCATTAATAACACATTCTGATTCATGTTCTGTCAAGGTTCTCTCAAAGTTATGAACAAACATTCTTCCAGTAAAATTATTAGAATGTTGCTTCAGTTTTCTGGTCTTTAATAATGTTAAAACATTATTTATACATCAGTTGGTGGAACTGTTTTAAACGTTACTTTGTTTCAGAGAGTTTGAAAAATGATCAAATGGAATGTTTTATCAACATTCACACTCACAAAATGAATTAATTATCCTTAATTTGATTTTTAGAGACAATTTAAAATAAATTAGTTTAGTCGGGTCAACGCAATTTATTTTGTTTTACGTCAAATTCACTTACTCTATATGTTTAACTTTATTACAATTGTTCTCAGAATGTTAAAATGTTATTTATACATCATTCATGGAGCTTTTTTAATTTTGCCACTTTCGGAATGTTCAGAGAACATTTAAAAGTAACTTTGCAAAATTATGAAATTAAATGTTTTCTTTCATTCATGCACTAAAATAAATAAATAAATAAATAAATAAATACTCTTCATTTGACTGAAGAAAGATTTTACGCAAAATTAGTGGGTTCAACAATTTATTCGGTTCAGGTCACATTCATTTTCTAGTATGTTTAACTTTATTACTATCTGTTAAACTAGAATTTCTTATGTTGGTCCAACTTAATTTTTAAAAAAATTAATTTACATCAAGATTATCTCAGCGTGGCGGCGTTTGTGTGAAACTTCATACTCAGAGAGAGAGAGAAAAGATATGTAATATCTGACATTATTTAATAAAGCAATAAGCCACGAGAAGCTGCATATTCTGTGATTTTAGTGGCTGTTCTTCTGTACAACACAAACTAAATGCTTTTTTATATAAAACGCCAATACGTTATAAAACAAGACATAATAATTGATAATTGATAATGATAATAGTCAATTCTTCCACCAAGTAATATAGCTAACAGTGGGTTAAGGTTAACGAACAAAAATACAGTGTTAATTAAAACAAACAAAAATAACATGAGATAAAAATGTAGCAAATCCATCTCCAGATTTCAAAACTGTCCCCATATGCTGGGATATCTGGGATATAACGGGTGTCTATGACAGAACCGAGGCGAGACACGAGAAGAGCGCTGATGTGATGCTGTCAGTCACAGGCATGACCCGGCTGTCACTCAGCAACAAGCTCAACCTTTCAGCATTTGCAATCATGTGCTAAGTGAATCTGTTTCCAAGGCAACCTGGGTTCCCGCTAAATTCCCAAGAGGTGTGTGCTGGTGAGCCTATTGTTTATTTCCTTTTTAATTTGATAGATATAAAAAAGAAGAAGAAAATAATGAAATATGGAGGTTGAGCACAATATTCTTTTTTTAAAGATGACTAGCCTACTTTACCTGCAAATAGAGAATTTATAATGTTTATTAATTTTTATGTACAAAAATATATGTATAAGTGAATCGAATCAGTGTGCGAATTACTGAGTAACTCAAAAAATTTGAACATTTCTTGTTTTTTGTATCTA
>JAQIUQ010004607.1:140000-145040 GCA_030378365.1 Hybognathus amarus | reverse complement strand
GTTACGTATTGCTGACTTGAATGATGAACATCTTCATCATATAAATGGCCATCGTGTCCTTTCGACTCCGACAGAAAGCGCTCGTAGAACCACCGCTCTCGGCCACCAGCACCTGCGGTCACCGTACATGACCCGAACCCACACCAGAACACTCCTCAGGTCAAGGGTCAAGCCGTCTGCCCCCGAACCGGGCCAGTCCTCCGGGCCACCCGCATGGTCTCGGGGTCAAAGGCCAGAGAGAAGAAGTCAGCGGTTCCCTTCACTGAGAGCTTCTGTTGTGCAGTGAACTCTGGGATCACGCCGCGGTTCGAGGCCTTCAGGGACTCTGGGTAATCTCCACTTCCATATATGGGCTCTGCGAACCAGCCAATCACAGCCTCCATGGACCTCTGACAGTGCTCCAGATTCTCTGACGAGGTCTTGCCGTCCATGAGGCTCCACCCAATGAGAGCCGAGAGTGATGGAGACTTTACCGTTCTGATGGAGCTCGGAAGTGTTGGTCGTAACGGTGCCACGCTTTAGCATGAGCCTACACACACACACACACACACACACACACAGACCATCATCACTACAGATCTACAGAGAGAGTGAGTGAGTGAGTGAGTGAGTGAGTGAGTGTGTGTGTGTGTGTGTGTGTGTGTGTGAGTGAGTGAGTGAGTGATGTGAGTGAGTGAGTGAGTGAGTGAGTGAGTGAGTGAGTGTGTGTGTGTGTGTGTGTGTGTGTGTGTGAGTGAGTGAGTGAGTGAGTGAGTGAGTGTGTGTGTGTGTGTGTGTGTGTGAGTGAGTGTGTGTGTGTGTGTGTGTGTGTGTGTGTGTGTGTGTGTGTGTGGTGATGCTAAGCTGTGGTGTCACTCTAAACACGTAAACGTGTTGAGTGAGTGAGTATGTGAGTGTGTGTGTTTGAGTGAGTGAGTATGTGAGTGTGTGTGTGTGAGTGAGTGAGTATGTGAGTGTGTGGTGTTTGAGTGAGTGAGTATGTGAGTGTGTGTGTGTTCAAGTGAGTGAGTGAGTGAGTAAGTGTGTGCGCGTGTGAGTGAGTGGGATGCTGAGCGAGATGAAGCGCAGCACCGCTGAGCGTAGTGAGCGCGCGACAGCGCGAGCGCGAGCGCGCGTGCGCGTGCGTTAGCCAGAGCGTGCGAGTGAGCGAGCGAGCGTGCGCGCCAGCGAGTGTGCGAGCGAGCCAGTCCAGCGAGCGCGAGCGAGAGCGTGCGCCGCGTGTGCGTGCGCGAGCGAGCCGAGCGAGCGAGTGAGTGAGCGAGCTGAGTCGCAGCGAGCCGAGCCAGAAGTGTGCGCGCGAGCGAGCGCGAGTGAGTGAGCGAGTGAGTCAAGCGCGCCAAGCGAAGAAGTGCGCGCTGAGCGAGCGAGCCAGCGAGTCCAGCGAGCGAGCGAGCGAGCGAGCGAGCGCGCCAGTGAGTGTGCGCGCCAGCGAGTGCGCGCGAGCCAGTGAGTCAGCGAGAGTGTGAGCGCGCGAGTGTGCGCAGTCGAGCGAGCGAGCTGCCGCGATGTGTGCCAGTGTCGCCGTCGTCCGCCGTGTGTCAAAGTGAGTGACTGAGCGAGTGAGTGAGCGCGGCGAGCGCGCGTGCGCCAGCGCGCGCGCCGTGTGAGCGCGTGCGAGCGAGCGCGCAGCCAGCGCCAGCGCAGCGAGCGTGCGACGTGAGCGTGCCGAGCGAGCGAGTTCGCGCGCATGAGCGAGCGCGCGAGCGAGCGTGCCAAGCCGAGCGATGCCAGCGCAGTGCGCGGTCGAGCGCAGCGCAGCCGAGCGCAGCGCAGCGCAGCACAGCGCGCCGGAGCGCTGTGTGCCAGCGAGCGCGCGAGCGAGCGCGCGAGCGGCGTGCGCGCAGTGCGCGCGAGTGAGCGAGCCAGCATGCGAGCGCGTCAGCGAGCGCAGCGCAGCGAGCGTGCCAGCGAGCGAGTTGAGCGAGCGAGCGGCCAGCGACGCCGAGCGCGCGCCAGCCAGCGTGCGAGCCGAGCGCGCCAGCGAGCGTGCGAGCGAGCGCGCCAGCCAGCGCGCCAGCGCAGCGCGCGCAGCGAGCTGCGCGCGCGCCAGCGCGAGCGAGCCGAGCGAGCGCGCGCGCGCAGCGAGCGAGCGCGCGCGAGCGCCGCCAGCGCATGCGCAGCCAGCCGCGCGCAGCCAGCGTGCGAGCGAGCGCGCCAGCCAGCCGCGCCGAGCGCAGCGAGCGAGCGAGCGCGCGAGCGACACGTGAGTGAGTGAGTGTGTGAGTGAGTGTGTGTGTGTGTGTGTGAGAGTGAGTGATTGTGTGTGTGTGTGAGTGAGTATAAATATAAATATAACATCATTTGAAAAAAAGAATGTATGGCCTCTGTAGGCTTAAAACACAATTTGAAAAAAAAATTCTAAAATTGATTTAAGTTAATATACAGACATTTTTAATGAGGTGGACAGGAAGTAAAATGGGTTAAATTTCTGATGCAATAATTCTGCCATTGAAATAAATAAATAAAATAAATAATAAAAATAATAATAAAGTGGCCTGACCTTCTTCATGCAAAAAAAAGAAAAAAAAAGAAAAGAGGATTGTATTGATTTTGGGTTGAAATGTGACCAGGACATTTTTAACAGAAATATTTTGGTTGATGTCTGGCGACACACAGCTGTGTTTCTCAGAGTAAAGATCTCATCATCTCTGCATGTATGTGTGTGTTTGTGTGTATGCACTGAGTGTGTGTGTGTGTATCTGTCAGTGTGTGCATGCAAGTGTGCGTGTGTGCGTGTGAATCTGTCTGTGTGTGCATGTGAACTTTCTTTGTGTGCAAGTGTGTGTATGTGCACGACTGTGTGTGAGAGAGTGTGTGTGTGTGTATGACAGTGTGTGTACTTCCTTTAAGATTTTTGCCCATAAAAAAGACTTTGGTTAAATATTAAAATTATCGGAGTAATAATGTATGGCCCCATAAACAGTACTTTGGCTTCATCTTCATGCAAAATAAATAAAAATGAGCCATATTGAATCTGGGTTGAAATGTGCTGTTTTTAACACTTGGGAATTGTCCTTTATGTTCTCCCACACTTGGCTCCTAAACGTCTGGTGACACACAGCTCTGTTTCTCGAAAGATGAGACGTGACCTCTGACCCCAAACTCACCCTGATGAGGTTGTGCGCTCGTGATGAAGGGGGTCTGCGCGACCTCGGGCGACCCTGGAGCGCTAGCCCTGCCCGTACCCCGAGGACGGCCACAGGAGGAACGGGTCATGCATCGTGATCCAGATAGCGAACCTCTCCGCCAAACGTCCGGAAACAAAACGCTGCGTAATCGGCGAAGACACGTCCTCCATGCTCCGGTCTTAACCAGCCTCCGAAACGCTCCCTGCAGGACCTGCGGAAGATCCCAGTGGAACAGAGTCACCACAGGCTCCACCTGGAGCTCCTTCAGCCTGCCGATCAGACGCCGGTGATGCTCCACTCCGGCCGGGTTGGGATTTTCCGTCGCGTCTCCGTCGGGAAAAGACGAGTCCAGGAGAGGGAAAAGGAGTAGAAGTTCACTCCCAAATCCCTGAACTGACTTCAGATCCTCTTCCCATTGGAGATAACTATCACTGGTGCGCGGGATGATGTGTGAAACGATCCCACACGGACTCGCCCTTCCCAGTCCGCATCCCAGGATCCTTCCAGTCGGGAACGCCGAGAGTCCCGACGCCCCAGAGAAACCCGCTGGGAAACGCTCCCGTCTGCAGGAACGTCTCGTTCAGGGGCTGAAGCCACAGCTTGGACGCTTCAGAATCCACAGCAGAGAAAACCAGCGCTGGGATCAAAGAGAGACACACGGATGAGACTGGCAACATCCTGAGCAGACTATCGGAGCACGAATGCAACCGGAAAACTGAAGAAAGGCATCGTCGAAGAAAGAAAAGGTGAAGCGCATTGAGATCCGTGCGTGAACACCGGAGATCTCGGAGTGCAGGAAGACGGACCTCGGATCAATGATTAACATGAACTCTGATCCTCTCATGACTTACAGCGCCTGAGAGAGAGAGAGAGAGAGAGAGAGAGAGAGAGAGAGAGAGAGAGAGAGAGAGAGAGAGAGAGAAAAGAGAGAGAGAGAGAGAGAGAGAGAGAGAGAGAGAGAGAGAGAGAGAGAATGTTATATGTGTTGATTTCATTTGGCTTTTATTGAAACTGATGGGTGTTCCTGTAAACTCTGAACACACACTTTTCATTTTCACGTGCCATATTTCATCTCAAACTCTTCATTAAGCAAGACTAAACACGTTTATTAAAGTGTTAGTAATGAATTTGTGAAAATAATGACAATCAATTTCAAACTATAAACGTTGAAATGGCTGGACTTTTCTTTTTCTACTAACAACATCCATCATTATGATTAAACAATATTTAATAATAATATAAAATAAATAAGTATCTTATTTTTTCTGAACCATCCATTTTTAAAAATGTAAATTTAATTCTAAAGACCAATCTTGCAAACATTTTATATATCATGTATCCTAAATGCATGTAATTCATATGCACCTTTTGCATAGACGTATTATGCACAATAAAATAAATATCAAACAATAAAAAACTGATATTTACCTTTATTTTTCTTTGTTTTCGACTCAAGTTTACAGCCTCAAGGGTAAAACTGTTAGAAATGATGGAAACAGTTATAACTTGTGAAAATAAATGACACAATAAATATTGAAATAGTTATTTCTTTTTATAGTATAGTTCTATCATTTTATATTATTATAGAATCAAAAATGTAATTGAAAACATGGTGAGGGGTGAAGACAATCATGCAAAGCATTTGAAAATAAATGAAATAATCCAAATCTCGGGGTGAAATATGTTAGTTTTCATAAAAACTTGTAGTTCTGAGCATGAGATGTTCGCTAAGAATCTCTCCATCATCTCGAGCAATGCGTTCAGCCTGTCGCTGAATGAAGAACAGCTTTAATATGAAGAGCTGTGTTCGTCCATGTGTCTCTATACACGCAGGCTTGAAGATCAAACTCAATTCAAGTCAATGGCCGTTTCAGGACAGCTGACTCTAGTTTTACGAGGACAGAAACGCCTC
>JAQIUQ010004607.1:60000-135000 GCA_030378365.1 Hybognathus amarus | reverse complement strand
AATGCGTGGGATGGATAGCATTATACTAATTCTCCTCGAACCTCTGCCGTCATATCTCATTCCCTCAAAGTATAACCAGCTCAAGGCCATGATGTCCAGACGCACGTATCTCCGAGTGGCCACAAGAGGGAGCCAAGCAGAAGCTGTTCTGGGCAAATCTTCGAGCGTCTCTGCAGGCCAACCTTCCCATTCATTCGGAGAGAGAAGAAGAGTGATCAAACATTAATATTATCAGGCGGATATTCATTTAGATCGGGCTCAACATTTCTCACATTATCAGTTTTATTCGCTGTAGTTTAGAAAATGGGAATGAAATATGGCGTTCTCAGACCAGTGGATATTTGACTGGTTTTGTCCGTCCTTCTGTTGGACTCTCACACATGAATTATGTTGAATATCTGTCAGCTGTCAAATTTAACTACACAATTACTGTAGATAATACCAGTTTAGCTCAACCAGTGACCAAGCAATGCTTCATGTTGTTCAAAACATGAAAAGTAATTTCTCCTCCCAAATTTTTATACATTTTACTGGTATGAAGAATTATTGTGTATAATATGTCACATGTTACTTTATTTTGCTCTCTCACTTAAATAAATAAACCATAGTGTCCTGCACACACTAGTAAGAATATATCAAATTAAATGTTTTTTTCAATATTTGGTTTGACTATATATTTAATTCACCCATTAGCCATGGAATGTTGCAATACGTATTTAAAAGTATGACATGTAAACATTAAGGCAGATGTATTTTTGCATAAGTACAATGTTGCATTTTAATTTAGTTGTATAGTCATTATGTACTAGAAAAGTTATGTGCATTAATAAAATCTTAAAAATGAATGGGCATTTTTTTTATGAATATGCATTTTACCTGACTATGCCAAGCTCTAAAATCTCCCTGTGGTGATAATCCAGCTTTTAATGTTGTCTATGTGTCTGTGGTGTTATTAATACAATCAAACCATGTGTAAGTCTCATAAGTGGACAGCATTTACTCCTTAAAACTGCAGTGAACCAAAGACAGTCTCAAAAACATTTTGAAATCGCTGGTGATTTCTGTATTGCCACAAACCACCTTGTAACCAATCAGATCAACATGTGATCGTCAACCAGTGGTGAGCTGAGTGAGTGGAGGCGGGGCTCATTTGCATATTCATAGAACTGCGCATACTAAATGAGGCAAGGGTGTCGAGTTACACTCAAGATATTTTAAGGCATGAATAAAGGAAAAAAACATTTAAATATTTGATTTTGGAGAAAGATGAGTTTTAAGGGATAATATGATTGACTACAGGGGACCTTAGTAAATGAATGACCTGAAACAGGTTAGAGCAGTAGCATTAATAAAATATCTCAGTATACATCTAGAGAAACATTGTTTTATTTATCATGAGCTGCCAGCAAACAATATATCACACAAAACACAGTTCATGAAGTATTGTACAACAATGCAATGTAAAAAAAAAAAAAAAATTAACAGTATAATCTCCATTTACAGACAAAGAACATGAAAACGCTTAATATCTTTTTATCGTTTGTTAATACCTTGAATAAAAGTTCTGCTGGATGTGACTTTAAACGTGTCTGTTATCATGAGGCTCGTGTCAAATATGTCAAAAAGTCGCTCAGGGTAATGACTGGATGAGGATGATCTTTTCATTAATGCAGAAACGATGAAGCACGGTGAACAGGTTTTCTCCACACCGCGACACCTGACGTTCCATCGCCAGCCGGAAATCCTCCTTCACTCCTTTGGTGATTCCTCGAGTTACGGTGTGATGTCTATGAAAACAGACACACGGCACGTGAAGACACACACTGCTGATGTGGCTCTCAAAGTACAGGAAGAACTGAAATGAAACAGCAGTTTCTCCACATTCAGAGCGATAAGAGCTGTGCACAAGCTCTGTCCAACAAAACACTGGACACACACACACAAATACTGTGGCAGAAAGTACATATAAGGGTGAACCTCACAAAGAAAGTCTGGCTCATATTCCATGCCAAACAAAACTTATTTGGATTTGTCTAGTAGTGAAAAAAGTGAAATTGTTATGAGTGAGTCATTGAATCACTCACTCAAAAGATTTGTTAAAAAACGCGAATTTGTCTATTACTGAAACAAGCGAAATATTTGAGTGAGTCATTGAATCATTCACTCAAGAGATTCGTTCAAAAGCGCGGATTTGTCTATTACTGAAACAAGTGAAATATTTGAGTGAGTCATTGAATCAAACACTCAGATATATTCGTTTAAAAAACACGGATTCGTCTTATACTGAAACAAGTGAAATATTTGAGTGAGTCATTAAATCCATTCACTCAAAAGATTTGTTAAAAAATGCCGATTCATCCAGTACTGAAACACGTGAAATATTTCAGTGAGTCATTGAATCATTCACTCAAGAGATTTGTTCAAAAACGCGGATTTGTCTATTACTGAAACAAGTGAAATATTTGAGTGAGTCATTGAATCATTCACTCAAGAGATTCGTTCAGAAAACACTGATTTGTCTAGTGCTGAAACAAGTGAAATATTTGAGTGAGTCATTGAATCATTCACTCAAGAGATTCGTTCAAAAACACGGATTTGTCTTGTACTGAAACAAGTGAAATATTTGAGTGAGTCATTGATTCATTCACTTAAGAGATTCGTTCAAAACACGTGATTCGTTGCAATACTGAAACAAGAGAAATATTTGAGCGAGTTATTGAATCATTCACTCAAGAGATTTCAGAAAAACGCCTGATTCATCCAGTACTGAAACAAGTTAAATATTTCTGAGTGAGTCATTGAATCATTCACTCAAGAGATTCATTCAAAAACGCAGATTTGTCCAGTACTGAAACAAGTGAAATATTTGATATGAGCGAGTCATTGAATCATTCCTTCAAACAGATTTTTAAAAAAAATTATTTAGATTAAATAATTTTATTTAGATTATTTAGATTGTTATTTTGTTTAGTTTTTTAGAGTCGTGGGAGAATCGTGATTTTCTAGAATCATGCAGCTCTACTTTCACTTGTTCTTCACAAACACATTAACAATTTATATAAAATATATTCCGCATTTCAATAATGAGAATCAGACTTTTTCCACATTCTGTCAGGAAAATAATGCAAATGGATTGTTTTTTAAAATGCATTATTCATTTCTTTTGATCCTCGGGGTGAAACATGACCCAGACGTTTCTTGATATTTCCTGTGAGATTCACTCATAAAAATGTAAAACGCTGATATTCAATGAAAACAACGAACACAATGTCGTCAAACAAAACAAAAGAACGTTCTTCAAAGACTTCACAGCCATTTGAGTAAAACACAAAGAAAAGGAGCCGTATGAGAACGGGAACAATCTTGCAAAATGAAAATGCTTGAACAGAATGAAAACCCAGTGAAAAGAACGAAAAGGAGAATGTAAATCGCATGAGCAGGCTGGGAGGAGTTTGGGGGCGGGATTTCGATGAAGGGGCGGGGTACCTGTCAGCCTTCTGAGCCCCTGGAAGCATCAGGGCGTTTAACTCTGCCCTCAGGGCGGGGCTAGGGTTCCTGACGGACAGCAAACACCATTTCATCAGCACCTCGAGTGACGGGGCTGAACTCAAACGCCAGCTCTACCACAGCGTACACACATCTCCCACAGCCGAACACACGCCTCGTCACGAGATAGGACACGCCTCTCTGAAATGCTTCTGATTGGCCAGCTCGCAACATTCCAAGGCCAGTTATTGGCCGGTAATGATGTCTACAGCAATGCTTCTTTAATGTTTCTCGTATTACACCGCAGATGAAAATCGTCAACGGTTTTAAAACAGTTTCTCCTTGAATCAATATTTCATTATTGATCATGTCATTATTTATGTGTTGAAAAGCCATTATACGAAAAGTGAGACATTATCACCTAATATTTCGCTTCTAACGATTTACTGTATTCAAAATAATAATAGAAAATGTAAAAAACATGAAATTAAATTTTGTTTAGCTAAAACTAAAATAAAAACGAATAAAATTGTATTGAAAATAAATTTATAAAAATATAGACAACGTATAAAAATGAGACAAAAACACCCAACAAAATTACAAAATAATTAGCTTAAAATAACCGAGGGACACTTTTCTTCCAGCCTATTTTAATAATAAATGATTAATCTAATGATAACAGTACAGTTCTTGCTTCATTCGGACATGATTTGTTAAAAAACACTGATTTATCCAGTGACGTGTTTGAGCGAAGTCATTGAATCATTCACACAAGGGATTCGCTTTTGCTTCATTTCAAATTGGACACGATGAAAGTAATACTGTATGATTTATATTTGTAAGTCTTTTATTGGATTCCCGAGCTCTAATCAGAGCTCAGCTTCATTACAGAGCTTGCGATGCTATCGATTCCTTTAAAACGAACACAATATTAGACCGAGCCCATAAAACTGATCACAAATGCCTTCAAAAAGCGTCTGGGAGAACAGAACGAGCCAATCAGAAAGCAGGGTAAGGAAAACTCGCTAATGGTTGTTCATCGGAACCGCAGCCGATTCATTATGTCCAAAACAAAAGGAGAGAGGAAGCAGAAAGGAGCGAGAGACCTCAGATGATCACGGTCATCATTTCCAGTTTAACGGCTGATGTGGGCGGGACTGTACTCAGAAGCATCCCCTGATTGGGCAGCAGCTCCAGCTGGACACGCCCACCTTCTGTTGTTCGGAGGTAAGCAAACTCTTCTAACATGTCAATATCTAGTAAAGCTGGTCAAGGACAAACATTCTCATGAAAATACATTTGTTCTAAATTATGACTGGAATTATTACCGTTATGATGGATAGATGCCATTTTATGATTTATAGATGCACTTTTATGATGGATAGATGCACTTTTATGATGGATAGATGCACTTTTATGATTTATAGATGCACTTTTATGATGGATAGATGCCATTTTACTGATTTATAGATGCACTTTTATGATGGATAGATGCACTTTTATGATGGATAGATGCACTTTTATGATTTATAGATGCACTTTTATGATGGACAGATGCACTTTTATGATGGACAGATGCACTTTTATGATGGACAGATGCACTTTTATGATGGACAGATGCACTTTTATGATGGATAGATGCACTTTTATGATGGACAGATGCACTTTTATGATGGACAGATGCACTTTTATGATGGACAGATGCACTTTTATGATGGATAGATGCACTTTTATGATGGATAGATGCACTTTTATGATGGACAGATGCACTTTTATGATGGATAGATGCACTTTTATGATGGACAGATGCACTTTTATGATGGATAGATGCACTTTTATGATGGATAGATGCACTTTTATGATGGATAGATGCACTTTTATGATGGACAGATGCACTTTTATGATGGATAGATGCACTTTTATGATTTATAGATGCACTTTTATGATGGACAGATGCACTTTTATGATGGATAGATGCACTTTTATGATTTATAGATGCACTTTTATGATGGATATATGCACTTTTATGATTTATAGATGCACTTTTATGATGGATAGATGCACTTTTATGATTTATAGATGCACTTTTATGATGGACAGATGCACTTTTATGATTTATAGATGCACTTTTATGATGGACAGATGCACTTTTATGATTTATAGATGCACTTTTATGATGGACAGATGCACTTTTATGATGGATAGATGCACTTTTATGATTTATAGATGCACTTTTATGATGGATAGATGCACTTTTATGATGTATAGATGCACTTTTATGATGGACAGATGCACTTTTATGATGGACAGATGCACTTTTATGATGGACAGATGCACTTTTATGATGGACAGATGAACTATCCCTTTAAAGCGATTGTTTAAACATAAAGGATACTGGTGACATAGTTGAAAAAGTTCTCATATTGGAAACTGCCCTGCTGACAGATCTTATCCACCGCCTTCAGGAAGAGATTCTCACCCTGTGGCCAATCGTGTTGCAGGAGAACGATCACATGACCAAGAGCGAGGTCATCTCTGTTGTCTGTGAAAGCCCTCAGCTTAAAAAGAGACAAAACGCGTTAAGCGTAAAGCGGAATCTGATGCAAATGTTGAGCCGCTGAGGCGAGATGTGCAGATCTGGTACCTTGGAAACACGCCAGCATCAGCTGCAGACAGAAGGGCAGGATGTGTTTACTGGTGCAGGGGACGAGCCGCAGATCATTTCCTGTGGAGAGAGAAGAGAGTGTGTGAGAGAGTGAGTTAGTGACATCACCAACTCTAGAATTTGCATAAACCCGCCCCCGGAACACGATTTTATAGATTATCATGACAGAATATGCTAATTAATGACTAGAAGACAGATGTTGACACTTCTCAAGTCTCTCCATCTTTGTCTGACTTCAGTTTAAACATAAAAGCCTAAAAGTTTTCGAAACGCAACACACACACACACACAACCTTTCCTGGCTTTGCTCCGGGGTTTGCGCTGCTCCTCGATGCTCTTCACTGCGTCCTGATTCTGGGCGTCAGACCAGCGACCACCTCTAGAAGCTTCTCACACGCCATCTGACCAATCACAGCGCGACACACACTGAGTACAGGCGGTGAGTGTGTGTGTGTGTTTATGAGGACAGAAATGTGTATAATGACATGGGTATTACACTGAGTTTTATAACATGAACATGATTTATGGGGACATTTCCCAGGTCCTCATATTTCAAATGGCTTTAAAAACTCACTAAACAGTGTTTTATTAAAAATGCATAATGTTTTTTTGTGATGGGTAGGTTTAGGGGTCAGGTTAGTGTGTGTGTGTGTGTGTGTGTGTTACCCTGTACTCTCCCAGGGCGTAGTGACAGGAAGCCTGCTGTATAATCGCTCTGTCTGTCTCCAGGTTTGAGGAGTTCTGGTTCTGCTGGTTCTGCAGTGATGACATCAGAGCTAAACTGGACAGAGCCTTCCGGTACTGACCCTGAACACACACACAAACCAAGAACAACTTGAACAAAATTTTTGCCACAGAAATTACCTTAAAATATGTATTCCTACGGGTTATTATCGTTACTAAACCTAAACTATTACAAATATTGTTGTTAACTAAACTAAATCTGGAATAAAATAATATTCAGACTCCAGACTGATTTGTGAATCAGTTTGACCAAATTAACTGATTTACTTTGAACTAACATTAGTTTGTCTAGAAACAGATTTATAAAGAGTTAACACGAATATATGATCAATATTATCAATCAATCAAACCCAAATCATACCTGATAAATGATCATATCTGTGAGGAAAATCCGAAACCACAACCACATCTCAGTTTTCCACGCCGAGCACAATCTTAGCGAACTCTGGAATAAACCCAATCACACAACAATTCCTCATTTACACTTTAAAACAAATTATAACTCTTGGAATTTATTAGCAGCTGCCCTCTGGGGTTGTTCATTTAACAGTCACACTCGGGGTATTCGGGTCCAAATGGACCCAAAGGGCGGGATTCATTTTTATAAAAAATATCATATTTTTTATAATATTTTTTCATTTCTTTTTTGGTGTTTTGAGATAATTTCAAAAATAAAAATAATTTATAATTAATATTAATGCAATAATTATGCTCCATTTTTTCCCCATTGAATATAATATATATTTTTTATTTCTTTTTTAAAGCTGTATTTCATTTTAGAGTCAAGCCTAGACCTCATAAAAGCAATTTTTGAAATGAGATGGATGCCATCTGGTGGACAAACTGAGCACTTTAAAAATTCAAAACACATGTTAATCTGAATTGTATTAGTGTGTATGTGTATAAAAGTGTGTTGTGTGTGTGTGGATGTGTCTGTTTTGCACTCTTGATGTTTTATAGATTCACCCCTTCACTGTTGTGTGCTTTTTTCTTGATCATGTCTGATTTGTAGATTGTACGCACAAAAAAACTCTGTATTGTCACATTTTTGCCAATTTCCCATTCATTTCCTATGGGGGTCCATTTGGACCCAAAGATCCTGAGAGATCCTTTTACAACCACTTAGGCTATTCACATCCTGTCCCCAATTTTTTGGGGTATCCATATACCAAATACCAACAAAGTCACCAAATTTCGACTGATCTGATGAAGCTATGATTTTTAATTTTTTTTTTAAATGCTGTGGGTCCATTTAAGCCGAGCGACCCCAGAGGTTAAAAAGACTGTACCCCTTTAAGAGTGAGCTGTGAGTGTTTGGACAGATGGAGATACCTGTCTCCCAGGCTCTGGTGTGAGTGCAGAAGGTCCCAGCTCTCCTCTGGCTGTACGGAAGTGCTCCAAAGTCTCGGCCTG
Source organism: Hybognathus amarus (assembly GCA_030378365.1). Classification (NCBI taxonomy): domain Eukaryota; kingdom Metazoa; phylum Chordata; class Actinopteri; order Cypriniformes; family Leuciscidae; genus Hybognathus; species Hybognathus amarus. The sequence goes on along the minus strand of JAQIUQ010004607.1, from coordinate 126,692 downwards.
AATCTCGACATCTCTGTGTCATTCACCACGATGTGCCGCCCTCTGCCTTTGGCCAACACGTCTCACTCATCAGAGCTCTACACACACACACACACACACACACGGTCAGACAGTCTGCACTGATGAACACCACATACATTCACACAGAACTGACCTTAAGAATAATCTAGGGATGATGTACATCCAGAGAGAGCAGTTTCAGCGACGAGTTCAAATAGACGGACATTTAATAGATATAACACTTATTACACAGCATTAACACATAAATAATCATGAAGATAAGAGATATTGATTTGAGATTAAACGGTTTTAAAATCACACCTGTTTGTATTCCATAATCCAACAGTGCATAAAACAAAATGGGTGCGTTTGTATGAAACGAGAGCGAGTCGACGATACTGGATGGTGTAATAATTACCTGTACACAAAATATTAATTCGATATTAGCCCACTAAACGCAAAATGTATAGCGCTGCTGACTTCAGTGACCGGATGAGCCTGTGTCAGACGTTACCATCACAAAACGCTAAATGGCTCGATTGACCAATCAGAATCAAGTATTCCACAGAGCCGTGCAATAGTGACCAATAAACTTTGCGCTCTGAGACTCACCATGGTCTCCCTCGTCCGTCGGCCAGCTTGCGCTTCTTGTGCGTGTGCTTTCGCTCCACTTCCACATCCGGTGTACACACCGGACAGATCCTCCAGCAGGACCCAGGGGCTCGAGCTCAGGGAACCTGTAACGACACATCTCACCATCACACTTCTGACAGCGCAGACACACACAGATTTATATGGAATGGTGAAATATGTGAAAAGCGCTGTACAAATAAAAGTGAACTGAATATTGAATAACAAAATGTCTGTTGCCACTAAAAATACACTTACCACAAAATTTAGATTTCAGTAGTTTCTATTTTTTAAAGTCATACAATGAATTTTCAAAGTGAATGTCAATGCTCACACGCTCACACACACACACACACTCACCCTGGAAGAGCGGCGGCTGCACGGCAGAGACGTAGTGAAACGCGCAGTGAAACAGCACCAGTGAGCAGCAGGTCACGATCTGACCACAGCAGCGGGTGAACCCTTCTCCATCCGCGGCTAGACATGTACCGACACAACTCCGTTACACGCTGAAGGAGCTCCGGGTATGACCTGCAACACACACACACACACACAGAGCTGATCATCAATCATTAACCTCTTGACTGTCACCCCCCTTTTTTAGAATAGACATGAAAATGCACATTTCGAACTTAAATGGTTGTAATTCAAGAATGCTTAATGATTGGTCTTGTTTTAAAGAAGACATTTGGCAGATTTTTGTAGAAGTGAAATAAATTAAAAAAGTGAAACAGAAAAAAAAGTTATAGAAGTTTGAGTTTATGGAAATATACAATGTAAAAATATTAATTATTAATATTTTACATAAAATATATATTTTCAAAACCAACAAGTTGTGTTTCAAATTTTAGGTTGATATCTCAAAAAATTAGCTATCAGTGAGATTTTGTTTGGGCGCAGTACCAAACTTTTTCACTAGGGCACAATCAGACGCCCATATAAGGGCGCCTGCATTTCCATGTGTTTTGAGTGATATTAGCCATTATTTCCACAATTTTCATACAATTTATGAAGTAGAGATCCTATTCAGAAGTAGTATGGGAAGTTTGGCAGATTTTGATATGAATTCAACCTCTAAGAAACCATACAAAGAACCTTCATGCAAGTCATAGCTCGCTGCCACGTCACAAATGGTGAATTTATTATTTTTTCTTGATATTTCAAACTTTATAAAGCCTTTTTTTTTCAAAATAATTGTATGGATGCTATCTTTTGAACTTTTGGCATGAAAACAAACTGAGGTTTCTACCATTTTTTTCATGATTTTTCATGTTCACTGCTATTTTAAAATAAAGGTCTGAACTTGCTTTATGAGTATGAAAATATTCTTGTTGCATATTGATAAATTATGGCTCCTCTGTAATATATTTTGAAAATCAGTCACCAAATATGGAAACTAGAGATTGTAAGCTTTCAAATGATATATAGTTTGTCAATATTATTTAAGGTATTTACTAAGATATTATTGTTTTAAAAATATAGTGGCAAACGTCCCACCTGTGGGACGGTGACAGTTAAGGAAGGGCCCTATCATACACCAATGCAGCGTCAGGTGTTTTGCAAGTTTCAGCCCGACGCAGTTATTATTTCCATTCCTCCATGTAACTAGCGAATCCGCCATGACGCGAACGCAACTGGCTTTTAAAGGGAACCGCAGATGAGACTCTGATTGGTTTATCTGCACGTTACGCCTGAAACACACCCATGACTCATTAAAGGTATGGTTCACTTTGAAATTAATTTTTGGTATGTTTTATTTTACCTCAAGGGCATCCAAGATGTAGGTGTCTTTGTTTCCACAGTATTTCAATTTTGATATTTTTAGGTCAAACCGTTCTTGTCTGTCAGTCATATAATGGAGGTCTATGGTCACCACCTCAAAGAGCATGCACAGAGAAGTCCAAATTAAACATGATTTAATGACTCGTAAGTGTAAGTACACATTGATGGCCTAAAGACACGTAAACGAGCGGTTTGTGTGAGAAAACCAACAGTATTTATATCGTTTTTACCTCTTGTAATCACAGCCACGTCCAAGTGATCTGAGGGCGTGGGCGCTTTCGGTTTGCGCAAGCGCCGGAAGTGATTCTCACACGTGTACGTCACTCATTGTGTACACAGAGATGATTCAGAAGTGTTACCCTTCACTGTGAAGATCTAAACATATTTAGATATACAGGAAATCACAATGGAAGACGATTTTCGATATATCAACAGACAACATTGAGGCCGCGTTCGTAGAGTACTTGGATGTGGCTGTGATTACACGAGGTAAAAACGATATAAATACTGTTCGTTTTCTCACACAAACCGCTCGTTTCAGTGATCTTAGGCCATCAATGTGAACTTACATTTACGAGTCATTAAATCATGTTTAATCTGGACTTCTCTGTGCATGCTCTTTGAGGTGGTGACCATAGACCTCCATTATATGACTGACAGTACAAGAACGGTTTGACCTAAAAATATCAAAATTGAAAATACTGCGGAAACAAAGACACCTACATCTCGGATGCCCTTGAGGTAAGATAAAACATACCAAAAATTAATTTCACAGAGAGCTATCCCTTTAAGAGAATAGAGACAAAACACACCCATTACTCATTAAGAGAATAGAGTCAACCCTTTTAGACCAATTACAATAGAGCCCTATGACATCGTTCACATTCTCACCGGCTTCCTTTCTCTCCCTGCCAATCACAGAGTGAGCCGACGACACACACCATCTCCAGCATCCGCTCCCACGGCTCCGTCACCACTGACGACTTCTCCGACAGCCCGTCAATCACAACACGCTGACTCCGCCCCTTCCCAGAGACTTCAGACCGCCCACTTCCTGTGAGCCTGACCAATCACAAAATAGCATGTTATTGGAATACGACACTGTTGCCTGTTTCATAATTGATTAACTTTGCAACATTAATATTGTCCCTGTTTACTTCTATGAGGCTGCTGTGTAAAAATCTGTTTTCGTATAAGGTGCAATTAAATAAAACAAAACATGCCCTACGAATAGAAAAGCACACTATTTCTGGAGTATACACACTCATGAGTAACAGAATAACATGCGTTTACCCTGAATCTGTCTCCGTCCGGTGACGGCTCCTTTGTGACGTAGCATATGTAAAAACTCTGGCTGCTTTGTGCATGTATTTATACAGCAGACTGACGGGAGACGCATTCTTTGGATTATTCAGAATCAGCGGCAGGACGTCACACACTGAGAACCAGAACGACACAATTGCTCAAGGAAAATAAGCACAAAAACACACAAATACAATAATGACGAGATGGTCAATTTGTACCAAACAACTTCCTGAAGCAGTTGACGGGCGTGTCGAGATCCTCCCACAGTCTCCGCCTGCAACAGGGACTTCCCAAGCTCACCTGGAAAGAGAGGTCAAGGGTCAGAGTACGGGCTGTCACACCGTGTCCAAACCAAGCGGCAACTTTCAAAGTGCAAAACAAGAATGAAAAAAAGAAACGCAAATATCGCTGCGGTTGGCTTGTCAGTATCACAGCATCGCACGATTATACGCGAACAGCTTTAGGTCAGAGGTCATGCAGGTCTGTATTAGGTTGGAAAATAATTATTTCTCAAACTGTCTTATTTATGTATCGAAAACCCACAAAATTATTTTTAGTTTGTGTGTTTAACAAGTTTTAAACGTACGTGTGAGAAAGCCTTCAAAGCTAGCTTATTTATATTGCATGTTTTATACAATGGTAATCCAGTGCTTTACATAAAAAGACTTAAATCAGAGTTTTATTTCAGTTCAGGCCTTTTCTAAAGAAACTACCAGGTGAATATTAGCCTATTATAACTCTGGCTCATATACAGTGATGATTGTGTTCATTAATGAGCGCTGTTCCTGACAAATAAATGAAATATATTAAGGGTAAAAAGAAAGATTGGTTTTGTGTGTGTGTGTGTGTGTGTGTGTGTGGGTTTGTTTATTTGACTTATGAGGACACAAGTTTGTATAATGACATGTGTATTACACTGGTTTTACAACTTATTGGTGGTTCATGAGGACATATCAAAAGTCCTCATAAATCAAAAGGCTTAAAAAACATAAAAAACAATGTTTTATTAAAAAATAAAAAATGCAGCATGTCTCCTGTGATGGTTAGGTTTAGGGATTGCGTTAGTGTAGGGGGATAGAATATATAGTTTGTACAGGATAAAAAACTATTACGCCTATGGAGAGTCCTCATAATGCTGTTGCACCAACATGTGGTGTGTGTGTGTGTGTGTGTGTGTGATGACTCCACTCACTCCGTGCTGACGACAGACTCGGGGAATCTCTCGAGTAACAGCAGCAGCATCTCCGCTTTCTCCAGCGTGTTGAAACACTGTTCTGTGGCCTTCAAGAGCATCTTACACTGAACTGGACCTGGAAGAGTCTCAAACACACCTGCACACACACACACACAACACAACAAAGTTACTAAAGAAACAACAGTACAATAGTTATTAACTGTACTTATAACTACATGTTATTAAATAAACTACAGTTATTATTATTATTAAAGTTGCCCTATTATGCCTTTTCAAAAATGACATTTCATGTTTCATGTAATAAAGCTGTTTGTGTTTCAAAGATCAAAGTGCATCACAAATAAAGTTATTGTGTCCTAAAAGAAACAATAAAAGACACTTTTGTTACTTTTTGTATCACTGTGTCAAGAGCTGAGATTCAGATATGATAATGAGCGTTTGCTTTCTGGCCAATCAGAGCAGAGCAGCTCTCAGAGAGGCGGGGCTTAGAGAGACTGAGTGTTTCAGACACTGAGAGGAAAGAGCTGGAGAGATTATGAGGAAATAAAGTGTGTTTGATCTTGGATGAATGGGAACCTGCTCCAAACAGCCTTTAAAACACATAATAGGGCCCTTTAACTGAAAATAAAACTATAAATAACCCATTTTGATGTGGGTCACACACCTTTGAGAAACTGTGCGTGTTTGTCTTGGCTGTCGTTTCGTAACGCCGCAGTGATCACCGCGATCTCACGCCAGACCACCGGCTGCTCTGGGAAATTCACGAATCTGTGCAGCAGAAACACAACTTTACACGACAGAAGCCTGAAATCATGAACTCATCCAGAAAGAAAGTGTGTGTTGAGGACTCACATGTCGTACAGGAGCCTGCCGCGGAGGCCGTCCTCTCGGCGTTAACGCTCGATGCTGTACATCTCATACTGAACACACACATGAACACAACACACACATCAGACACAAAACTGCAGACTGCAAACACACTGCACGTACACACACACTAACATTCAGATATGTATGTATTCATGTATTCTCTGGGAATCAATGCTTGTCTGCATGCACAAGTAACCTGGAAAATTAAACTAAACTAAAATACATTAAAACAAATTCCAAATAATATTTTACATTTATATATATAATATAGCGGTTGGCCAATCACAACAGACTGCGACATCTGACCAATCAGAGCATCTCTCGGAAAGACGGTGTTTAGAGAAACTGAATCCTTAAAGGTACAATATGTTTTTTGAAAATAAAACTCTTTTCACAGTGTGATATATTTCATGCAGTTGTGTACTTACACTATCCCAAAAGCTTCCCAAGGATTTGTAAAAATGTTAAAAAAATAATAAAAATCCAGTTTTTAATAATGGTCATTGTCAATGCCACAATATCCGCTCATCCTTCTGGATTTACGCTTGTAGGGCCCTATAAATTTCTGCGATCACGGAATAAAAAGCACACTCTTTTTACAACTAAAACAACAGTAAAGGGTAAAAAAAATGAATTCCCAAAAATTGAAATGGAAAAAACGGAATTTGCAAAAATTAAAACGGAAAAAAACGGAATTTGGGAAAAAATAAAATGGAATTTGGGAAAAAATAAATGGATTTTGTGGGGCCCTACGCTTGTAGAAACCATAATACATAACACATAGATGCCTCATTAGCGGCTGTTTTCGATGGGCCATATACGCACACCGCGAATGAGCTATCTATGTATATATATCTGTAATCTCGCACACTGCTGTTGTGTCGTTCAGTCATCATGGTTCATAATTATAGATTCCCAAAAATGTAAACATAGATTTACTTAAGCAAGCAGGCTTCAGGAAAAAACGTAGAAATAAAACAAGGATCAATATCGGCGTTGGCCTTTTCAAGATGGAAAGCTTGTCGACAGAGACTTTTCGCTTTCGCATGTGTTTTAATAGACAATTAAGCAAATATATATTATTTATTGTACACACACAGTTAAATTGCACTTTGTTTGTCCTTCAGTGATGCTCTCTATCAAGTCTGGTAGCCGAGTCTATGACAATTAAATACAGTATGTGTCACACACAATATTTAGCCATTACTTGCAAATATTTTTAATATGATTGCTTTGGCTTTTGGCTTGCTTAATATTCAACAATATTAGCTGCTTTGATATTAATCTATATTGTAAAAAGCGCTATATAAATAAATGTGACTTGACTTTAAATTCTGAAGCTGCGCAGCATTAACCCACCAAATCCTTTTGACAAATAATCACATATAAGTAACAGGTTAATAAGATAACATTGGTGGTGGTTGAGGATATTACCATTTGAGTATCCAGAAAAGCGCTATAAAATGTAAATATTATAATTATTATTTCACATTACTTGCAGCTAATTCATTACGATGACATAACATTTAGTGTGATCAAACGTCCAGGTAATACAAAAACTAATGTATTCGCTGATATATAATTTATACGATTTGTGAAATCTATTCATCTCAGGATGGTGAAAACGAAATCTCCCATAGTTCCACTCTCTTTACATCGTCATCAAGCTTCGCCTTTGTTATTGTTTTGAAAATGCGACCTCTAGCGGCGAAAAAGAATACATATTGTCCCTTTAATCAACCCGTTTCAGACACTGTGAGAAAAGAGTAGGGCTATTATTTTCACAGTTCAAACACACATGAGGATGGTCTCTATTTAGAGCACTGGATTGTGTGTGCAGGGGGGTTGTTATTGTATATGATCGTGTGTGTGTTTATCATCACCTGTATGTTGAAGTCTGTGGGGTAGAGGGTGCGCGCGGTGATCAGCCAGGCTTTCGCTGCATACGGGTCCTGTGCACGAGCTCGCGCGCGCGCTTCACCAGGAACTCACAATCGCCCTGCGCGGACATTTGACCCGTTAACGGGAGAAAAAATAAGTAAAATAAATATAAGTAAGACGTTCGAAGACGTTCAAAGACTACAGCAAAGACTAGAAAACACCGGGTCGACCGCCGAGCATTTAACTTCCGGGTTGAACTGGATCCGCTCCTTTCAAAATAAAAGTCTATTTTCTCAACTCAGGGAAACCACCACACAGGCTGCTTCCGAAATCGCTTAACATTTAGTAGACAAAAACAGTATGAGACAAAAGAAGTATCTGTATTCACACAGTACTCATAAAAGAGCAGAGTTGTAAAGTCTAGGGTCAGAAAGTAAAAGTCCTTCCATGTTTATGCCACCCATGAACTCAGCTTGCTGATCTCACCAAATAGTTAGCTGAAAAACTGCTAATTAGCAAATCCAGGTGATTGGGACAAAATACTGAGGAGGACTTTTACTCTCTGAATCTACTACTACTACTTCCAACGAGATTATGAAGTTTAATACAATGATTATTTATTAGTAAGGCCACGAGATTTATTTTTTTGTTTTTTTGTTTGTTTGTTTGTTTGTTTTTTCAATTGATGTGACAATCTCCACTCGCTGATCACAGATCAAACAACTTTTACATGACTGATGAAAGAATCAGAAAAAGAAATATATATATTTCTTACTTATATTTTATCATTTGCATATGTTTTATCATTTTTCATTTAGCTAATATCATGTGAAATGTGTGTTAAATGCTTTTATTTTATTAATCGTTCATGCCTCAAATGTAGCTGTTTGACTTAGGATGAACTTTTGTGCTTGCTGTTTAGATGAGGGCACAAGTCTGTAAGTTTCTGATAGACTGACCACAAATGCTCAAATGTCTCAGAATATAGTACGGCCTAAACCAAACTACTAAAAATGAAAAAAAAAATGGATCCCCTGGTTCATTTTATGTTTCTTTATTAAACTTTTAATCCTGATTATGGATGAATTAATTTGACTCTTCATTTATTATTTGAACGCCTGCTGTTAAGAAATAAAATTGGACTTAATCATCTGACCGTAATCTCCTCCCTGCATCAGTTACAAACCAATTGCAAATGTTTTATTGCAAGAACATACTTTTGGATGATTTAGTGAGATTCAGTCAGACCAAGAAGTGATGGACAAAAATTATTTTTTAAAATGAATAAAAAAACAATAAAACAATGATTGATTGTATAAATGTAGATACATTTGTAAACATACTATTACTAATTTATAATAATAATACAAATAATAGTAAGTAACAAAGTAACAATAAACAAGTATTTAACCTAATATCTCTGAGTAAAATAATATTGCCAGGAAAGTAAAGAAAGCGGAGAACTATGAGCGAGATCAAGCAACATTTATATAGTAGCCTGTGTTTGCTAATCATGTACGTTATTTTCTTAGAATTAGCTCTGTCCTCTTGGTGTTTTTAACATTTTAGAAGCAGCTAGCCTTTTCAACATGACTTCATGCTACTCTCTGTAAAACACACACTCATAACACTTGATATTAGAACCGATAACAGAGTTTGTCGAGTGACACGTCTCAACTTTTGGAGAAGTGACAGAAAGCATGAGCAGAGGTGAACTAAGGTCTGGTCTGAATAAAATGTAGGCCTATGTAAAGAGTTGCTATATCAAAATATATATTGGATAAAAAGATAATTGATAAATTGATTGTATAGAATATGTTTGAAAAGAATAATCATTTAAATAACCATAAAAGAATAATCAAAAAGCATATTTTTTTCTTGTTCTTATAGGCGTGAAGTAATTAAAGAGTATGTGATTTCAGACGCACCCCATGACATCAGTCTAGTTCTCCTTTTTATTTATTTCTGTCATTTACTCTCTTCGAGACCACACACACACATAATAAAAAAGCGAGTGTCAAACTAACTCATGAAACCATTCAGATTACTGGAAACATGTTTTCGATCCGGTCTCAGTCTGAACAACACTGGAAAGCGAATTCACACTGAAAAGGAAAACTCCGACTTTTTGGGACTTTCGCTTGTTCAGCATCTCCCTCCTTTTTCACTAACTTATACCTTTCGCTAGCATAGCTTAGCACAAAGACTGGATGTAGACTAATACAAATCCCAATAAGAGGCAAAATTACGCAAACATTTTCCTATTTACATGTTGTGATTTGTATAGTCACAGAGTGTACAAATAACAAGGTTATATGAGACACAGCCATCTTTTAACCGTATAAATATTGAGAACTATATTCTCAGAAGGCGAAGCACTGGCTGCTCGGGCGGAGTGATAACCGCATCACCGAGACGCGCCGCGGAGGAGCAGAGAGAGAGTTCGCTCAGAGTTTGAGTGAGTCAGCAATTACTAAGAATATAAAAGCATAGTTTACAATCATGGGTGTTCGCTTTATTGTAAAGAGCTGCGACAATAACAGGGTTCTGTGTATGTAGTCTGTGTAAGTAGTTTACGTATTTTAGTTTGTCAAGAGATTTAAAGGACACTTTTTGAAAACTGAACCAAGATCGAAGCCTATGTGATTGAATCTGAAAATATCAATATAATCAATATAACTGAAAATGAGAAATATTCCTCAAATGCCATGTCTTTAACTTAATTAATAGCAAAACATCTTTAATTCAATCTCAACAGATTCGTTAAAAGACTGTTTACATGATAAATCTGATTTCTACATATTTGTTTGTGTATTTGACCACTCAAAGCAGTTTGTCAGTGTGCAAATACCTAACATGAGTTCTCTTTTCCAGAAAATTACACTTTTAATAAATATTTTTTTTAACATCAAGTACATCCCACCCTCTTTATTACTCATTCATCCATGTTTCTTTATCACTGTGTCAATAATTCCTGCCCACTACAAGCTGCAATACAAATAAATAATGCAAAAACACAACAAAAAAACCCTAAACTCTAATTATTATTTCAAATACGTATTTTACTGTAAATACATGTATCTGAAATACAGCCTTTTAACAATAGTGCAACTAGTCCACCACAGACTTGTGCTGCATCATCATGTGAGAAATGTGTAATTAAATACAAATTATGCCAATAACAAACTTACAGGTGAATGTGTGAGACCATGAACGCACCACCATTCTCACACATTGCCCACTTCCAGTTTCAAAACATCAGGGCCTAAAATAATCACCTTGAACGTTGATGTTGACAGGAAGATATTTATATAATACATAAATAATGTAGTGTAAAACGTCTATACTTGTTCTAAGGTACGTGTTAGGCTAGGTTGCTATAAAAATGCAATGGCAATTTGAACTGAATACATTATTTAGTTCAGGTTCTGGTTTGTTCCTTCAGTCTATTTTACTCGATGAAGTGGTTTTAACCTGAACGCTGGTGACATGCATGTGTTTATAGACGAGTTATTTTGTGGTTGGTGAAGATCTGCTGCTCTCCGCTTCTGCTTTTATACTGTATCACCGGCAGAAATAGTGTTGTGTTTCTGTAGCTATAACTAGAACAGATGAACGTTTATTTGATTCAAACTAAGAATAATCTCTGAACATAAAGTGCATTTGCACATTTGAGATGATAAAGGTATTGAGTTGCTTGGTTTGTTTGTTTGTTTTAGTCTCCATTGTTGAAGAATGTATTTCTGGAAACTGCTGATCCTCAGCGTCTGCCCGCCTTGCCCTCAGATGAGAAAACTTCCTCTTCCTCCTTTTTTTGTAAAAGCCTGATAATTTCCTGCTGTGTTTCAGTGAGAGCCTGAACACACGCTTACTGAAGTAAGGATCGAGCTCCTTCTCTGTTCTGCTGGATTACTCCTGACATGATGCTCATCTTCGGACTGATGCTTTTGCTGGAAACTGCTGCATGTGAGTCAAACTGATGCCCGGATCAAACACTTTAATGACTTTTCCGAACTTATATGAAGGTCACATTACAGCAGCTTTGGAATCGGTTACCTCACACTTAATACTTCATTATTGTTTTATTGTTTAAAGTCCCCATGTGCTGAAAATCCTTATGAAGGGGCTCATTTGCATATTCATAGAACTCTGGATATTAAATGAGGCAAGGGTGTCGAGTTACATTCAAGATGTTTTAAGGCATGAAGAAATGATTTAAATATGTCATTTTGGTGATCAAAGATGAGTTTTAAGGGATAAAATGATTGACTACAGCGGGACTTTAAACTTGCTCTATATAACAATGAAAATGCATGATATTTACATTTGCATATATTCATTTAGCAGATTCTTTTATCCAAATATGAGGAACATATTAAGCAGTCATGTTCATGGCATGTTCTGTACATTAGAGTAGAAGTGGAAAGCAGAAAAAGAGAAATGGATTGTTTTGGTAGTAGTCTTGGTTTAATGTTTGTGGTGTGGTTAATTATTATTTGTGGAAGGAAGTGATACAGTACATGTTAATTATTACCTTTAAAATCTATTTTGATTTAAACCAGGTATGAAAGGTGTTGGAAATATTCATGGAGTTCAGAAAAAAACCTAAAATTATATATTTCTCCTGTATGTTGAATATTTTAATAGACACATTATAGTGAGAGTGTGAAAATTGTGCTTTAAAATAGTTTTTTAATCTAAAAAGACTGAAGAAACACCCAGAGATGACAAATAAAGCTTTGTGTTGTAACATTACGGGTTTCAGAAGTAATTTTAGTTTTCAGTGATTGGTAATAGTTGGTGTGTCTCTAATGACACACTGTCTTAAAAATGATGATTTCAGAAGGGGATTTTTGCAGCGATTCCAGTGAAGAAAAATGTTTGGTTTCCAAATAACCTTTCAGTGACCAGTTCTAGATGTTTCTAAACAGAGCATTTATACACTCAACAAATACAGTGTACATATAAGTGCCATTGTTTATTGGCATTGATGGTTAATTTTGGTTAATTAACTGCAAAATCTTTTTTTGTGTAATTTCACTACAAAACGCCAAAGAATTGTGTACACGTATGCAATTTTTTTGTCTTTGTGTTTTTTTATTTGAATATTAATAAGTGAGAAAAAGTGTAAATCAGACTAAAGGGTTGATCTTCAGCTGATGTCTGATATTGATGATCCGAGGTCAGATGTTTCACTGAGATCAGATCAAGTGTGTGTTTATTCACATTTCCACTGTTTAAGTTTCATTTTGTGTAAAAATTAGAATCACTGTTTTTCTGATTTTAATTTATGCTGAAAGAGTCACTGATTATTACAGAAGCTTGTTTCCGCCACTGAATAAAATAATAATTGCGAACTTTTTATCTCACAACTGTGAGATATAAAGTCGCAATTATGATAAAGTCGCAAGAAATGCGTCGCAATTATGAGAAAAAAGAATTGAGACTTATCTCACAATTCAGACTTTTTTCTCATAATTGCAGAGTTTATATCTCTGAAATTCTGACATCTTTTCTCAGAATTGCTCAGGCCAATCCTTAGGAATTTTTTTCTGACTTTACAACACACAATTTACGAACTTTATTTCACGCAATTCTGACTTTAACACGCCATTCTGACTTTATATTAATCAATTTCGACTTTATATCAATCAAGTCTGACTTTATATCTTGCATTTCTGACTTTATAACATAAAATTCTTACTTTATTTCATGCAATTCTAAAACAAAAAAAGTCAGAATTGTGATATAAAAAGTCACAATACCCTTTTTTCATTTTGTAGTGGCAACAAGCTTCATTAGATTATTGCCTTTATGCATGATTTTTACATAATTTTAATTTCCAACATTGAAAAAGTGTGTTTTGTTCTTCAGGTGTGGAGTTAAACTGCAGTTTTGATCAGTCTGTTCCCTGTAACAGCTGTTCTCGGAGACGAACTCAGACTGAAGTTGGCGGACACTAAACATAACCTGAAGATAAAAAAGATAAACTACAACACACCAGATGATCCAGTTTGTAAAATAAAGAATAACAAGATAAGAAAAGGAAGAATGTGATCTCTTTAATAACAGATATGATGAAGTGTCAGTCAATAATGGGATTCTGGTAATAAACTCTGTGATCAGAGCAGATTCAGGGATTTACAGATTAGAACTCGATCACTCGGACGGCACAGAAACATCTAGAGATCTTCAAGTGATTGTTGAAGGTACAGTAACTCTCTCATCAGACTCATTACAATCTCATGTTCTCAAAGATCTCACTCTCATGCAAATCAATGCTAACACATAAAGAACAGATGAATAATAGAAATACAGAAACATCTACAGAAACATATGAAAGACAGAAACATCTACATATCTTCATAAAGAAACTCTCAGTAATATTTATAATCTGATACTATAATCAGAGCCCTAACCAGTTTGGAGGACAGAAAACTGCTTGATCATTAGGCCTGTGAACAGCAGATTTTAATTTCTATTGAAACAGTTGTTTAATTCAGTCGCTGTTCATTTAAAAAATATATATATGATTAATAAGTTAAGACAACTTATGTTTGTAAATTGCTTTAACTCAATTTCAACATTTATTATACAAGATTCAACTCAATTTTCTTAAGTCGGTTTAAAGTAATTTAAGTTGAAATAACTTCAAGTTGATTGTACTTAAAAATTTAAGGCAGTAACTTACGAATTAATATTTTGTAGCTGTTTTAGTGTTTAACTCTTAATAACCTCCTGTGTTTTCCTTTTCATAGGTAACGATCCTGCCACCATTGCCATCGTTCTGGGATGTCTGTCTGTAGTTCTTATACTTCTGGTCATCGTGGCTTATTACTTTTTATAAGAAGAAGAATCAGCTCAAACCCACACGAAGTCAGTCCGCTTGAGTTCATCTTGTATTGGCTTCATCACTTACTTTATGTCCTCATCTGTTTATTAAATTAAACTATCCGATACATTAATATATGTACAGTAAATATAATTTATTCACTCTTATGTTGCTCCAATATTTTTCATAGAGTAAATAATGACAGATATTTATATTAATGCATGAAAAACGGGTATTTTAATAGAAAACAGGTGAAAGCAGAAACAGTTTGGGGTATTTATTGATTAGCTTTTATGACTGATATTAATTCCTGACATTTCCTCGTATAGTTTTTTTTAAAGATGCTTAATGTGAGTATTTTCTCCGATGTTTCAGATCATGTGAATGAACACGACGCTCAGAAGAGAGAGGAAACACAAGAGACCAGGTAAGATTCATATCGGAGGCTTTAATGAAGATCCAAGCACAAGAAATAAAATATTCACGCAAATATGAGAAAAAAGAGCTTTGACGAGTAAATAACAGTTTTAGGAACTGAATAAAATGCATTACGGTTTACAGTATCTGAACATGTAAATCTTGCCCTCGTTGTTGCAGGCTAAACAATGCGGAAATATCAGCAACGGACACATTTTATATAAATATTTTACAGAAAAATACTAATAATTGAAGGATTTGACAAGTTTTGGAGGTTTATGGGCTTTTAAGCATCAGACGCCTGTAAAGTCACAGTCTGATTTGCGATATTATGAGTTCTTGCTTGAGAATGAACTTCTTGCTTTTAATAAAAACAACAACTCTAAAGTGAAAGAAAGAGTGATAAAAAAAGCATAATTATGTGGCTTTAGTGAAATTGACCAAATCTAGCAAGGAAGCCGAAAGCGTCTTTCTTTTTTTTTCTGTTAATGTTGTAAAACACTTAGTCACACAGTCCTGACGTTGAGTCATGGAAATAAGATCTAGCGCAAAGAGCAAAGTCATGATGAGTCTGAGGATAAACATGCAAATAAAATAAGAGTATAAAGAAATATATTAATAAATAAAAAGTACAAAAAATTAATACGCTATGAATTAATAGAGTATAAATATGCAAATAAAATAAATGGTAAAAATAAATAAAACACACTTTTACTTGTTGTCAATCATCTGAGTCAGAGAGATCCATTTGCAGCTTGCTTTATCTGAGCAGAGTAGTCCAACAGCCAAGAGTCAAAACCAGCAGACACAGCAGTGTAGACAACGCAGGCTAAATCAGTAATATAAATACCAGGCGATAACAGTCCAGAGTCCGAGAACATGTAGGCGGGCGGCAGACAAGGATATCAAACACAGATGAGGTCACAAACAATCAGGCAATAACAGGGATAAACGCTCAGTAATGTTCGCAAAACAAGACTTCACACAGAGAAAAAGCCTGATAGCCTAGATGAGATGCTGGGCATGAACTGGGGCTGCTGGGAAATGTAGTGTGCACAGGGAAGAGTCAATATTTGGGCGAGGGCGCCCTCTGATGGCGGACAGGGAGGTTACGGAAGTCTCAGATTGTGACAATACTGTATTTTGTTTAATTTTACTATTGATTTAATTTGTATATTTATTTATACTCTTTTATTTTTATTTGCATATTTATATATAAATATATAATGCATGCGAATAAAATAAAAGAATATTAATAAATATGTGAATAAATAAATAGTAAAAAATATATAGCCTAAAATACAGTATAAATTATTAAATAAATAGAGAGTATAGATAAATATGCAAATTAAATCAATAGTAAAATAAAATACAATATAAATAAATAAAGAGTGTAAATAAACTAAGTACAATATATAGATAAATATGCAAATAAAGATATAAATAAACAAATAACAGTAACTTATTTGCCATTGGCATAAAAATATGTTAAATGAAAATAATAGTTTTAAAATAAGTTCTTTTCACGATCCCAGTGTTGAGGTTGTTTTGTAGAGACTTTTATGTTGTAGTTTATGTTCCTCTTGTGTCTGTGTCCTGTTCCTGTGGCCATGCTTGTAGTTTTGTAGTTTTCCCTGTTGATTAGTCTTTCAGGTGTCTTGTAAATAAGCTTGTTTGTCCTTGTGTTTCACTTGTTCTCTGTCTGTTGTCAGATGTAGATGTTGGCTCTTCCTTGTGGTCCTTATTATTTTTAGTTTATTTCATTAAACTCCCCTTCCTTAACTCCCAGTTGTTACAGATCTGTGTATTTTTCATGGTCAATTTCTTCAATTAATTCCCATAATCTGATTTTTAACCCTGGATGTAGATGACTCTGTCTCTAGTACTTTGCTTAGCTACTCAACATCAATGCAACATTACTCATGTGTATGATCTCTGTCTGTGTCTGCAGATGTAGAATATGCCACCGTGAACTCTCAGAACAAGAGGAAGATGAAGGAAGAAGAGATTCATTATGGAGAAGTGACGTTCACCAGCTCCAGCGTTCAGCGGCCGCGTCAGACGCACGAGGATTGTGTGTATTCTGAGGTTCACACACGCTAGTGTGAAACAACCACAAAACCCACAGACTGCGAGTGTGTAAACACAACGGCCCAGTTACGAGCGGACTATGATGCAATGCTCCGGTGATTGAGTGTCTGATGCGTCCAGAGTAGAACCGGACAAACCCTGACTCATGTGAACAAACACCGTGCGAAATAAATAATCATCTGTTCTTTATAGATTGTTTAGTTTTTTTGTCAAATGCAATTAAAACATCTGTCTTTTTCTGTACTCTTGTTCTGTCTTTTATTTCACTTTGTCACCAACTAGTGAACAAAGTTGCGTTGAGAGAAACTGAGAGGGTTTACTGACCGCTGAACAGCAAGAGCTGAAGCAGAAGATCATAGTTGTGTTTTAGTGATGTGTAATGATATTGTGTCTGGCAATGATATTGAATTGTTGGCAAACAAAGACAAAATCGCAAGTAACTGATGGATTGTTCAGATTTGATTGCTGATGAATTGTATGAAATTCACAGAAAAAGTACTGTTGGGAAATTATTTTGAGATTTGCGTTTTTCGCTTCCAGGGGGGCTTTGGGGGCCTGCTTCTCAGGCCCCCGGGGGCCCACCAGGCTGGGCGTGGTCTCATTCGAAAGGTCTCGGTCCGTTCTCCACTCGATAAAAATTTGGCGTCGAAACGTTGATTTTTCGCCGAGATATTTGCGATTTTCCCCCGAGCTCGTGGCGCCATTTCAAAACACGGCCGACGTTTTTCGGCTAATATCTCCGCAAATACTCCAACAAAAATGACGAAACGCATATGGTTTTGTTCAGTTTGGCGAGACGGTTCGAAGGAGCCCGGTCTCCGACTGATACGTTGAGTTTTCGCCGAGATATTTGCGTTTTTCGTTTCCAGAGGGGCTTTGGGGGCCTGTATCTCGGGCCCCGGAGGCCCAGGAGGCTGGGGGTGGTCTCTTTCGAAAGGTCTCGGCCCGTTCTCCACTCGATACAAATTTTTGCGTCGAAACGTTGATTTTTCGCCGAGAAATTTACGATTTCGAACAGGGAACATCATCTATTGTGATTTTGTTCCAGGAGGACACATTCAAACTTGGGTAAAAGTTGTTTGAGATGTTTTCTTTAGTAGACGGTTTGCTCATCTACTCTTCATCAAAGACATTTTACTTGCACTTTACTTGCTCAGCGATGCTCATTTCAGTTATAAAAGGAACAAACGGGTGAGGAAAACAGCTTATTAATAATGTCTATATGAAAATGTAAGAATGCAGAAGCATTAGCCAATGGAAAACCCACAGCAGAAAAGACATACATGTGTAAGTTTGTTGTGTAACTTGTTCTTGCACTTCTCCTTTTCTCTGAGAAAGTGCACAGTAGTCTTTATATATGGCGAGCACAGACGAGTGTCAGCGGCTCTTCTAGCGATCGTGTGACGGATCAACATCTCTCTTCTGCTGGATTATCGGCTCTTCTGAACTCTAGAAATGCTCATCTTTGGACTGATGCTGCTGCTGAACACTGCTGCAAGTGAGTCCACTTTCAGATCAAACTCGTCTGATGATGACGCTCTGACTTTAAAACACTGTAATATTACTTTAATAGTTAAAATGTGTGTGTGTGTGTGTGTGTTTTGTTCTTCAGGTGTGGAGCGGTTCTGCTGGTATAATCAGGATGTTCCCTGTAACGCTGTTCTCGGAGACAAACTCGAGACTGAGGATGATGGACGCTAGACAATATAAACTGAAGATACAAAAGAGAAACAACACACCAGATGATCCAGTTTGTAAAATAACGAATGACAGGATAAATGAGGATGAATGTGATCTCTTTATTAACAGACATGATGAAGTGTCAGTCATTAATGGGATTCTGGTAATAAACCCTGTGATCAGAGCAGATTCAGGGATTTACAGATTACTAGTATTTAACTCGGACGGCACAGAAACATCTAGAGATCTTCAAGTGATTGTTGAAGGTACAGTAACTCTCTCATCAGACTCATTACAATCTTATCCACACCGTTGGCTCTCGTCGTATGCCGTTGTTTTTTGGGGGGCCATTTCAGCATTTATAATCGCCGTCAGTGAGAGTGAGAACTATGATTGGCTGTTCAGTTTAGCGAACGGGTCAGTGAGAGAGATAATATTAGCGGAGCGGAATGAAGACTCTAGTCAGAAAGTGAGTCTGATGCTGCTCCACTGGGCTGTGATTATGGCGCATGTTTCAACTCAAGCAGGAAAGACCGAATCCGTAGAAAAAAATCCTTGATCCTTGAATCCTTGAATTACACTTAAATGGTTGTAATTCAAGAATGCTTTGGAATATATACCCAAGTTTGGTCTTGTTTTAAAGAAAACACTCAGTAGATTATTGCTGAAGTGAAAACACTTAAAAAAATATATTAAAAAGTTATGGAAGTTTAAATTCACAGAAAAAATACTTTACTATATATTTTTTATTTTATATAATATATATATATTACAAAATATTTTTTACTCTAAAATTACTATAAAATCAAAGTCATAAATCTAACCAAGTTGTGTTCCAAATTTGAAGTTGATATCACAAAAATTGAAGTTCCCATGAGATTTTGTTTAGGCGTGGTACCAAAAATAGCCACCGGGTGCCATTGAATTCCATTGAATTCAGTTGTATACATTCTGCCTTTACAAATTAATACATTTCTGTCCAAATATCAATTTTGTCACAAAATTTGGAACCTTGAGACTCAGACCTTTCTGACAATGTGTTTTGTCAAGATTACAAAAGGTTTTGATCATAAATTATGAAATATAATGATGCCCAAAAGGGGAGGAGCCTGATTAAAAAGAACCGTTTCTATGGTAACGCAATGTTCAATTATAAAACGGTGTTCACAGGATTGAATTCTGAGTTTATAAGCTTTCAAATGATACCTAATTTATGATAACTAATAAAATATTTGATATAATAAAAAATACGAAAAATCTATTATATTTTAGAGGATTATATATATATATATATATATATATATATATATATATATATATATATATATATATATATATATATATATATAATTTTTTAGAGGATAATATTATACTATATTTTATTTTGTTTTTTATTGAAAAATACAAGATTATATGTTTTATTATGAACTTTTAGCATAAAAACAGAAGTTTCAATGATTAAAAGTGGGTGCATCGACTTTTTGTGACAAAGGTAAGACCTTCTAACCTGACTCCGCCAGATGGATTTGCTCCGCATATCCATCTGGAAACCTTCCGTTGAAGAAGTTTTGGTAAGGGGCGAAAATACTGGTTAGCTGATTGGCCTATGTTGGTGATAGACGGGCCAAATCAACCAATCAGATCAACGAAGCACATGACGTACTAACTTGCTGCTGCAGGTAAAGGCTCGTTAGCTCAGCAAAGCAACATGTCGGCAAAGGATATTTGCCGTTTATGTAACTACAATTTGCGAATAAAAGGCACCATTTCAGCTGCCCGGTCCATATTTCACAAGAAGGATGCAAGAGAAAAAAGCATTAGCGAGCGGCTAAAAGAATTAGGACTACCGCTGTCTGAAAATGTTTCTAGATCGCGTTGCTTCCGCTTGATTGCGTCACACCTCAACCCGCCTCAAAGCCAACGCTGATTGGACGTTCGTTTGGTGAACTGCTCCCAAATTTTCTTTAACGGAAAGTATCCAGACTGATCTGCGAGTGAAACCTTGAAAGCTCGCGAGGATCAGGATGGTCTCGCGAGGCTAAAGACCTTCTGTTATGATGCAGATTTTTTGAGGTGCACTCTTGTCATAAATTCATTGATTACTCTTCCTACATAATTTGTAACACAAAACAGGGGTAGAATATTAATTTAGAAGTCTTAGACCTTTCCAACAATATATAATTTGTCATAATTAGATTAGGATTTAATAGAAATATAGTGAAGTAAAGTTAGGCGTCCTGGCACCGGGACGGTGACAGTTAAGGGCTTAAATGAATGCACTGTCTACATCTTCTTTAAAAGATGCAATGGCTGAATCCACACATCTCAGTTCTCCAGCGGCGGCCATCTTTGTTGTAAACGAACTCAACCAAGCGCTCTTTGGTGACGTGATGATTACATTACTATTTATCAACTGCAGTGTCCATCATCGTATAAAGCCCGCCCTGACAATTTGATTGGTCCGAACAGCTTTGGTTCGGGCATAGTTACTCCACAACGGATCAAATCCAGACCGAACTTCCCATCCTTAAATGTTGTGGGCGGACTGAAGCTCGGCCGGCATCCAGACTACCTGTTTGCAAAGCCTGCGTCGAAATTGCGACTGATTTACCATAAAATTCACAGTGAAATGTACCGAATACATTATGCTCAACTGATTCACATAGTTGAAAATAAGTAAAATAATCACATTCATTAGGATCCTTTGGAAGTCCATCCTGAATGGCTCTCCTCTCAACATGCCAGTGGGCGGGGCCAAAGTTACAATAGTAAGTAGGCGTTGGTTTTTTTCTGCAGAGGGGCTCTTTCACTACTCTATTACGTCATAAATCGGCACATCTGGCACAACGATAAAAGATGTTTTTGGACTAACAAACAAGCATGTTCAATTATGAAACTTACAGAATATTATTATAAAATGATGACCTCTCATTATTATGTCAAAAGATTTCTTATCACCCCTTTAAAATTCTATGAATGTTTGTGTAATATTTTAATTCATGATGAGGTGTGTGTGTGTTTTGTTCTTCAGGTGTGGAGTTTAACTGCAGTTTTGATCAGTCTGTTCCCTGTAACGCTGTTCTCGGAGACGAACTCAGACTGAAGTTGGCGGACACTAGTAAACATAACCTGAAGATAAAAAAGAGAAACTACAACACACCAGATGATCCAGTTTGTAAAATAAAGAATGACAGGATAAGAAAGGAAGAATGTGATCTCTTTAATAAGAGACATGAAGATGAAGTGTCAGTCAATAATGGGATTCTGGTAATAAACTCTGTGGTCAGAGAAGATTCAGGGATTTACAATTTACAAGCCTTTAACTTGGACGGCACAGAAATATTTAAAGCAGATCTTCAAGTGATTGTTGATGAAGGTACAGTAACTCTCTCATCAGACTCATTACAATCTCATGTTCTCAAAGATCTCACTCATCTGTAGATTCTCTGTGAAAGTTTTTATTTCTGTAACACACAGTAAACACACACGACACACTCCAGTAATAGTAGGAATAGTGTGGAAGAATGGCATTGCAGAGCTGCCAACTCTCACACATTGACCGTGAGACTTTTCTTAAGTGCTCACGCCACACATACATTTTCTCACGCAGAGAAACATCGTGAAGCACACAGACAGACTAGACAGAGAAGGATACTTTAGGTATGAAACAAATTCACAGCTCTCAGATTCGGTCAATTTTATTACGAAATTCTAACAATAAATACCGTTTTGGAGCTTTTAAATGTGACAGATCTCTGTAACACCTCAGGTCAAGCGGCACGTGAACCGATCATCTCTCTTCACTGAGCCTAGCCTAGTTAATAGTAAATAAACATGAATGACTAATAGGTGTGTTGAAAGATACAGTAACTTACCGAAATGCATGCCTCATACTGTAATATCGACCAATCAGTGTTTTTCAGCCGCGGAAAGAGGACATAACATTACATTTACCTCAGGAAAGCGATTTAATGACCATTGCACGCAAGTTGGCTAGAAAAAAATATTAGCGGTAATAGTATATAAATGAGTATTTTGTTAAATATGTACACTATATTATATATTTATTAATTTTTTCTTATATCATTAAAATATTATAAAGTTGTTGTAATAAAAACCGCATTAGGCCTGTATTTAATTTGAGCTGTTATTTTTAAGTGTGCATCCCAATAGAATCAAGATCGGAATGAAACCACAAGAATTAAATTGCAATATCTAGCAATAATAAAACTGCAATATCTAGCAAAAATAATTAGCCTATACTAATCGTTGCACCATGCAGTCACTAAACTTAATAAAAGTATGTGTAGTAAGGTACCAAATGTTTTGACAAACACAATAGGCGACACTTACAGTGATGCAAGATCATCTTAGTGCTTCAGCTTAAACCTATTTCAGTTTAGTGCCAATGGAACATTTCTCATTTTCATAACGGAAAAGTTTTTAATAGTTTTAGTTAGCGATAATAACTCTGCTATCAGCAACTTAAAGGGATAGTTCACCCAAAAATCAAAAAGAGTAACCTGATGCATGATGAGTGACCTCTGACCTGAAGCATAATGAGGGACCCCTGACCCAACACCTGAGTGACCTCTGACCCCACGCATGACGATTGACCTCTGACCCAACACATGACGAGTGACCTCTGCCCCAATACATGGTGAGTGGGCTCTGTTCTGAAGAGTGACCTCTGACCTAACACATGACGAGTGACCTCTGACCTGACGCATAATGAGGGACCTCTGACCCAACACATGAGTGATTTCTGACCCGACGCATGACAAGTGACCTCTGACCCCACGCATGACGATTGACCTCTGACCCCACGCATGATGATTGACTTCTGACCCAACACATGATGAGTGACATCTGCCCCAATACATGGTGAGTGGGCTCTATCCTGAAGAGTGACCTCTGACCTAACACATGACGAGTGACCTCTGACCTGCTGCATAATGAGGGACCTCTGACCCAACACATGAGTGACCTCTGACCCAACGCATAACAAGTGACCTCTGACCCCACGCATGACGATTGACCTCTGACCCAACACATGACGAGTGACCTCTGACCCAATACATGGTGAGTGGGCTCTATCCTGAAGAGTGACCTCTGACCCAACACATGACGAGTGACCTCTGACCCAACACATGACGAGTGAGCTCTGTCCTGAAGAGTGACCTCTGACCCAACACATGATGAGTGACCTCTGACCCAATACATGGTGAGTGGGCTCTATCCTGAAGAGTGACCTCTGACCCAACACATGACGAGTGACCTCTGACCCAACACATGACGAGTGAGCTCTGTCCTGAAGAGTGACCTCTGACCCAACACATGATGAGTGACCTCTGACCCAACACATGACGAGTGAGCTCTGACCCAACACATGACGAGTGAGCTCTATCCTGAAGAGTGACCTCTGACCCAACACATGACGAGTGACCTCTGACCCAACACATGACGAGTGAGCTCTGACCCAACACATGACGAGTGAGCTCTATCCTGAAGAGTGACCTCTGACCCAACACATGACGCAGTGACCTCTGACCTGACGCATGATGAGTGGCCCTGACCCAACACATGACGAGTGACCTCTGACCTGAAGAGTGACCTCTGACTCGTCATGTGTCAGGTCAGGGGACACTTGTCATGTGTCAGGTCAAAGGTCACTTATCATGTGTCAGGTCAAAGGTCACTCGTCACGTGTCAGGTCAAAGGTCACTTGTCACGTGTCAGGTCAAAGGTCACTCTTCCGCCAAATTTTTGGGTGAACTAAGCATTTAACAGGCTGATTAATAAGCTCACTGATTGATTGATTGATTGATTGATTGATTGATTGATTGATTGACTGACAGAGGTGTCTGTGTTGTTTTCTGTGTTGTGTTCAGAGAGTCCATCATCTCTAGTGCAGGTGCTGGTCTGGTGTTTTCAGATGGTGGTTCTATTGGGTCTGTTAGGAGGTTTTCACATCTACATGAGACTCACATCAGGTCAGACACATTGATCATCATCATTATGGATTTGACATGCAGACATTAAGAGTGTGAAGATGATGAGAATCTGATGATTTTAGGAAAGAAAGAAGAAGATCAAATTGTGCGAATGAGAGGATTTAGAGAAGGACATGAAGACACAGCAGAAGATGGAAGAGACCAGCAGCAGATCTCATCACATCTATGAGGAATCACTCCAGAATCTACAAGACATTCACATCCATCCAGCAGTTATTTACACATATTTATTTCACATATCAGCTCTTACTTTAGTTGCAAGCATGTCCAAAAAAAAGCCGATCAGTTTCGCTCCACTTCTGACGTATGAAAAGGACTTTATTACAACATTACATGCACGTTTGCAACCCAGCGCCGCCATTTTGTTTTTACAAGAGACAACAGTGACCAGTTCTAACGCAATGGTAAAGGTTCCAGCAAAGCATGAAACTGTTCTGTTCTGGAAAGGTGTACACTTGTGTAAAAGTTCAACATGATGATGAGATGTTCAATGTAACTCCACAACAACTACACACACATCTCCACTAACCAATCAGAAACGTTGTTAAACTGTTGTTACGAGTTGATTTTCTCCCGTGGGTTAAAGGTAGCAATTTATGCAAGTTTGTCAATATGATTTAGCAGGTCTCAGGGCTGTATTTGGGCTTTTTTATTCAGAAATGACCATTTAGGCCTACAAGGAAATCGTCATTTTTCAACCATAACGAACATAATTCCCCTCCATTACATTTGCATGAACCGTTTTTGTTATTGCATCAGGAAATAAAACTACACATATTATATGTCAATATGTCAGAGGAGGATAATATATCTGTCTCTCATCCCAGAGACGTATAGTAGCCCATATACTGCTTATATTTTCAGTATATTTATTTTTTAAGTATTGAGGGAGAAAATGTAGGTCTCTTTTTCTTTCTTCATACATGTTTCATGTATATGAATACCACTTTCTTTTAAACAATGTTTTAATTATTTATAATTATATAGCCTTGTAGTGACTGTTTACAGGTTTACACACACACTGAGAGACAAGCAGACAGACAGATAGAAATTATTTTATTTATCTGAACGGCAGTTGAAAAAAATAGCAAAAAAATTAGACATTAATTAAACAAAAAGTTAGTTTTGCGAAAATATCTTACAACATTTGAGCGCAGAGGACATTTTATAATCTAACTGCAATGATTTTCTTTTAAACTACACTTCCCATCATTCCTAGAGGTGACGCGTTT
The DNA here is from genome assembly GCA_030378365.1 of Hybognathus amarus. Classification (NCBI taxonomy): domain Eukaryota; kingdom Metazoa; phylum Chordata; class Actinopteri; order Cypriniformes; family Leuciscidae; genus Hybognathus; species Hybognathus amarus. The sequence continues at coordinate 100,763 of JAQIUQ010004607.1, read as the reverse complement.
GATGACGTTTTTCCAACATGGCGGCCCACGGTAGCTGTCACACTGAAGTACACAATCTACTGTAGAATTGACTGTTTTTAAACACTGAATATGTGCTTTTGAATGACGATTTGACTCTTTGTTTCGATGGGAAGAGATGTTCGACACGCAGTTTAAAGACATGTCTTCTCTGTTAAGGAATAGTGTGCGCTGATAGAGATGCATCAGTCTCTGTTTAGATCGCACGGGCTCTTTCTGCCCTTTATCAAACGCTGTCCTGATATTAAAATATGCCGCATTAAGCGCAGATCTCAGGGCTGTGTGAGCACATGTACCGTCATCAGACACAGATGGATGAAAAGCATCAGTCCTGTCAGAGACTTCAGCTCGAATGCGTCTGAGAAGGTAATGTGTTGCTTTGACCTGTTTTTGCCCTCAGTGGACAGATATGACGTATGTAAGTGACCGTTACACAAAATAACGGCGCGGTTCTTACCGCGGTTTTGAAGTAATGTTTCAATTTTGTTTTTGTTTTTATTAAAGTGGTTTATTATGGAAGCTTGTTCAAACCACATAATAAAACAATTTAAAAGATAATTGTGACTTGTTCCTCAGAATTGCATCTTAATATCACACAATTCTGACTTTATAACACATAATTGCGACTATAGTATTACCGCCATTCTGACATTTTTCTCAGAATCTCAAATTCTCAATCTTTATAACTCGTAATTGCGAGTTTATGGCACACAATTCTGAGAAAAACAATTGCGAGATGTATATTCTCAATTGCGATGAAAAAAAAGTCAGAATTGTGAGATGATAAGGCGCAATGACCATTTTTTACTTTTATTCTGTGGCAGAATCAAGCTTACCAAACTATGTCTGTCTTTAAATAAAAACTTCTGCAGCAACACACACTGAGATTTAAACATAGTAGCAAAATATTTTAGAGTAAGTTTAGAATTATTGCATTTGACTCATACACATGCACACTGAACCAAAACACGAGGAAAATGTACACCATTATGCCCCTGATAATCTATTATAATCTTACAGTAGAAACTATGGGTGAAATGTTTTTAATAGTTTTCGCAACTGTATATTGAATTAGAGTTCTTTGACTGTTACAGGACAGTTTTGACATGTCTGAGTTTCCTGTGGAGAGAATTCGCAATTTCAGCATCATCGCTCACATCGATCATGGGAAGAGCACTTTAGCCGACAGACTGCTGGAGATCACAGGTGATTCCCTGTAAAACATCCACGACAGGAGAGACTTTCCTGTGAATTATGAAAAATTGTTTCTTTCTTTCTCGTTATTGTGTGCGCAGGTGCCATTGCTAAGACCGCGAGTAACAAGCAGGTTCTGGATAAACTGCAGGTGGAGAGAGAGAGAGGAATCACTGTTAAAGCTCAGACTGCCTCGCTCTTCTATCAGCACGACGGACAGACGTACCTGCTCAATCTCATCGACACACCTGTGAGATGACAATAATGCACAGATATCGTGTAATAGAGCTGTTTGTGGATGTAAAAGGTCTGCAAAGTTATTGTCTCCTGAAAGAAAGAAGTGATTCTGAACTGAAACGAGTCGTCAGTAATTCAGTCTCACTTTCTATGTAGGTGTGTAACTCATTAGCATAATGCCAGCCTGTGGTGTTGATTGGCTGAACAGCGTCTCTTAGCTCCGCCCTCAAACACTAGTGTATCTGAGACTGAGAAGACGCTGTTTTCGTATTCACTGTGATCAAGAGCTGAGATTCAGATATGATAATGAGCGCTTTCTGACCAATCACAGCAGAGCAGCTCTCAGAGAGGCGGGGCTTAGAGAGACTGAGTGTTTCTGACACTGAGAGGAAAGAGCTGGAGATTATGAGAGAATAAAGTGTGTTTGATCTTGGATGAATGTGAATCTGTTGTAGGAGACTCTGAAATAAGATTAGGAGCTTTTAAAATAGTATAACGGGGCACTTTAAACATCACTAATCTGTATAATTTAAGTGATTCCACTATTTTTCAGGGCCATGTTGACTTCAGCTATGAAGTATCCCGCTTCATATCCGCTTGTCAAGGAGTTCTGCTCATTGTAGATGCAAATCAGGTAATACACGTTATTAATGACACTTTCTTATATTTAATGATTTACAGAAGAGTAAACACAATTTTTTACCCTACTTTAGTTTCAGAACAAATGCATATACCAATGTTATTTATATACTATTAGAGTATTTATTCATATTTTTAATTAGCTTTTATTTTTATGTAAAAATTAGGGCTGTCAAACGATTAATTCGCATCCAAAATAAAAGTTTGTGTTTACATAATATATGTGGGTGCACTGTGTATAATTATTTTATATATATAAATACACACACATGCTTGTATATATTTAAGAAATATTTTCATGTATATAGATTTATATATAATTTATATTATATATAAATATACAAATGTTATATATATATAAATAATATTTTTTCTTAAATATACATGCATGTGCGTGTATTTATATATATACACTACTGGTCAAAAGTTTAAGATTCGGTACGATTTTTATGTTTTTAAAAGAAGTCTCTTCTGCTCACCAAGGCTGCAATTTTTTGATAAAAAATACACAAAAAACACAGTAATATTGTGAAATATTATGACAATTTAAAATGACTTTTTTTATGTTAATATATATTAAAATGTAATTTATTCCTCTGAAAAAAGGAATCATTACTCCAGTCTTCAGTGTCACATGATCCTTCACAAATCACTCTAATATGATGATTTTATGCTCCAAAAACATGTATGATTATTATCCATGTTGAAAACAGTTTTTTACATTTTTATTTCAGGATTCTTTGATGAATAGAAAGTTCAAAAGAACAGCTTTTATCTGAAATGGAAAGCTTTTGTTACATTAAACACTACCCTTTAAAAAGTTTGGGGTCAGTAAGAATTTGTATTTTTATTTTTGGGGGAAATAAATGCTGTTCTTTGAACTTTTTTGTGTATTTTTTATCACATAATTGCAGCCTTGGTGAGCAGAAGAGACTTCTTTTAAAAACATAAAAATTTTACTCGATCTTAAACTTTTGACCGGTAGTGTATATATAAAAGTGCACCCACATATATTATGTAAACACAAACTTTTATTTTGGATGTGATTAATCGTGATTAATTGTTTGACAGCCCTTATATATTTGGCTCAAGTTTTAATCATTTTGGTTGTTATGTGCTTTTATCTTTTCCTGATATTTCTATTTATCTTTAATTTCAATGTTAGTAATATTAGCACTTCAGCCTTATTGGGAACAGTTATAAATAATTTTTATTTGAACAATAACAACACTGGCACAAACTCGCATATATCAGCATAAATAAACGATTACTAGAAAACTGCAGGCTTTTTTAATTGACATTAAGAGTAAAAAAATTTTTTTTTTCTTTCTCCAATTCAAAGGGGATTCAAGCGCAAACAGTCGCCAACTTCTACTTGGCTTTTGAGGCTCAACTAACGATCATCCCTGTGATCAACAAGGTAGAATCACTGTAAATGCATTTCATACATGCAGGGCTTAGGATAAACTATAGAAATATATTTGCATGTACATTTATTTATTTTTTTATCAATCTGAATGCTTTACGACAGTTTTATATTATGTATTATGTCATCATGTTTTATTTAATGTAAGTATTGTTAGTCATTTTGTTTGGAATATGTTCACAGTGACTCAAACTCCATCAAATGTCGTTTCTTTCACCGTTTGGTATTTTAACGAGTTATTTTAATCATCAGATTGATTTGAAAAATGCTGATCCAGAGCGAGTGGAGAAGCAGATTGAGAAGGTTTTTGACATCCCCAGGGAAGAGTGTATCAGGGTGAGATTTCAGATGTTTGTCTTCATAACGGCACTTTAATAGTTTTAGTGATCGTGACGATCTTTCCCTGCAGATCTCGGCGAAACTCGGCACAAACGTGGATCAAGTTTTCCGAGAGGTGGTGAAGCGGATTCCTGCGTGAGTATCGGACACACTTCTCCACAAGAGGGCGCTGTGAGAGAGAAGATCTGCACACACTGATTATCATTTAGTGTCAGAACACATGCACACACAAAGCCCAGGTTACATCAACACAATGAATCAGTGTCACATGATCCTCCAGAATCACTTTAATATGATGATTTGCTCCTCTTGGAACATTTATGATGATCATTTTTCTGCGGAAACTGTCATACATTTTATTTTTTAGGATTCTTTGATGAATAGAAAAGAAATTTATTTGAAATATGATCCTTTGTTACATTATAAATGTCTTTACTGTCACTTTTGAACATTTAAATTGTCCTTGCAAACAGATCTTATGAACTGTAGTGTAAAACAAAAATAAACATAATGCTCAAATGCACAAAATAACAGCTAAGAAATCTAAAGTTAAATAATACATTTAGTGTTTTTTTTAGTTACTATTAATCTTAAATAATTGAAATAGTGTATCGGGACGTGAGTGAATCAGGAAAGATTTCGGATTATTATGGTAAATCCTCATCATATGTCATCATGTGCTTTTCTGGAAACCTGCTCATCTTCATTCCTCACAGTGTATTATTGTTAGGTATGTTGTTGGGTTACACTTTATTTTAAGATGTCCTTGTTACAGTGTGATTTACAAGTACTGAGCGATATTAATTAACAACATCTACTTACTGTATAATTAGAGTTAGGGTTTGAAATTATGCATAATTTGGTTACACTATATGAGTAATATTAAGCAACTACATGCACTTACTATAGGGTTAGGGTAGGATTGGTTCAGGGTTAACTTAGTTGCATGTAATTATGCATAATTTATTGATTAATCCTGATTAATCGCATCCAAAATAAAAGTTTGTGTTTAATAATATATGTGGGTGCACTGTGTATAATTAATTTGTATGTATATATATATATATATATATATATATAAATACACACACATGCATGTATATTTAAGAAAAAATATTATTTATATGTAAAATATATATAATAAAAATTGTATATAAATCTATATACAGTCAATTCATGAAAATATTTCTTAAATATATACAAGCATGTGTGTGTATTTATATATATATATAGAATAATTATACACAGTGCATTCACATATATTATGTAAACACAAACTTTTATTTTGCGATGCGATTAATCGCGGACTATCGAAAATAAAGTGGAATTTCATTCTCTAAAAAGCAGATTGACATTATAATGTTCCCTGTGTGCTTCAGTCCGACGGCGCGAGTGGACGACCCGTTCACGGCCCTCGTGTTCGACTCCACGTTCGATCACTACAGAGGCGTAGTGGCCAACATCGCCGTGTTCGGCGGGCGCGTGTCCAGGGGAGACCGGGTCGTCTCGGCACACCTGCAGAAGTCTTATGAGGTCAACGAGCTGGGCGTCCTGAGACCCGACCCTCACCCGACCCAAACACTGTGAGCCTTTCGCTTCCGGAAAACACATCATACACTGATTCACCAGAGCTTTCAACCTGACATTAACTATCAAAACTGCTTTTTATATCGAGAAAATATTTAATAACTGTATAGTTTTTTTTTAAATCAAGAAAATTGTGTTTGGGGGCATAAAACTCTTAAGATTTAAATTTTACTTTGGTTTTAATTAGCTTTTATTTTTTATATATTTTTAGTTTGTTTTTAGTCATTTTGTTATGTGCTTTTGTCATTTTATTCGTTTTTAAAAAAACAAATTAAGTTTTGCTATTTAGGTTTAATTTATTTTTATTTCAGTTATACATTTGATCTATTTCCATGTAGTAATTTAGTATAATTTTTTTAAACTAATATATATATATATATATATATATATATATATATTTAATTTGATTTCAGCTTTATTTTAATTAACAGAAATGTTTTTAAAAGTTTTAGTTGACAACAAAAACCCTGTCTAGAAATAAAAAAAGTTTCTTGATTTTGAGGGGGAAAAAAAAAATAAAAATAATGAGAAATACAAATGTTAAAATTTAAATTTTACTTTGGTTTTAATTAGCTTTTATTTTTATATTTTTAGTTTTCTTGTTAGTTTTTAGTCACCTTGTTATGTGCTTTTGTCATTGTATTTGTTTTTAAAAAACAAATTAAGTTATTGATACTTAGGTTTAATTTATTTTTATTTCAGTTCTACATTTCATCTATTTCCATGTAGTAATTTTAGTGCTTAAACGTATCCAAGGCAACATTTTAGTATAATGTTTTTTCCCAACTGAATATATATATATATATATATATATATATATATATATATATATGTGTATATGTATATATATATATATATATTTAATTTGATTTCAGCTTTATTTCAATTAACAGAAGTGTTTTTAAAAGTTTTAGTTGACGACAAAAACCCTGTCTAGAAATAAAAATGTTTCACGATTTTGAAAATGAATGAGAAGTAAAAGTATTAAAGAATCTGCAGACTCTGGGTTGAAAACCGAGGCCTTAAAAGATAACCAAACACATATTAAATTAATTCAGTGCTTATGTATATGGCAGAAATAGAATCAGAAGTTGAAAAAAAAGGCATCTTACAAACCTTCCAGTCTACATATACACACCCTAAGAAGGAATGTTTCAGACAGTCTCTGTAAGTTGCGCTAGCTTAACCTTTGACCTCTTGTCCTCAGGTATGCCGGTCAGGTGGGTTACATCATCGCAGGGATGAAGGAAGTGAAGGAGGTCTCAGATTGGAGACACACTTTACCTGCAGAAACAGCCTGTGGAGGCGCTGCCGGGGTTCAAACCGGCTAAAGCCATGGTGTTCGCTGTGTGTGTGTGTGTGTGTGTGTGCTAAACTAATATTACACAGTTTAAAGAGGAGCTATTCTGCAGTTTTCACATCTTCATCTGTCTTCAGTGTGTAATGTTGCAGTTTGAGCAGCATCAGTGTTTCTGAACTCCTGAAACGCCTCCATTGTAGTCTCGAGTTTCTCCCGGGAACGAACACGTCACAATATTCCTCATTATAATAATTCATGCGCAGAATAAAGGGGCGGGGCCTGGTTGAGTTAGTTAGTAGTGTGTTAAACTGGCAGTTATGGGAAGGGGCTGGACTTTCCCAAACACACTCGAAGCGCTCGACCAATCACACCACACTGATCCAGCTGACCAATCAGAGCACAGTGTGCTTTCAGAAGGAGGAGACAGGAAGTAAACAGAGCGTTACTGACAGACTGGGAAGAGAGGAGCTGCAACAATGGAGAATATGAGGAGAATAATCAACATTCAAGCAGGAAAACCTGTTCTAGTCGAGCCTGAAACACCAAGGCCTTGTGTTAGAGTATAATATGGGCTTTTTAAGGGTTGGGAATAAGTTGTGTAACTTTTTCAGGCATGTATCCCATGGACCAATCAGATTACACCGCCCTGCGAAGCGCTGTGGAGAAACTGACTCTGAATGACTCCAGCGTGACCGTTCAGCGGGACAGTAGTTTGGCTTTGGGAGCCGGGTGGAGGTTCGTACACACACACACACACGGTCACTGAGTTCATCGCTCGAGTCGAGTCGTTTCACTTTTTAAAGGTGCAGTGTGTGATTTTTAGTGGCATCTAATGGTGAGGTTACGAATTGCACCCAACAGAAGTTATGGTGGTCGACAGGAAGTGATGTCGTCGTCTTATACAGCAGAGAGTAGCAACGAGGTTTCTTTACAAAGATAAATTACAAAATTATTTTTAGTTTATTTATTCAGTTAAATTATATTTTATTGTGAATATTATTGTAAATAAGTTTGTCCGTTCAGGGCCACCGTAGAAACATGTCGATGGAAGCGGATCCGCGGTGTGTTTAGAGAGAAACGCCTCATTCTAAGCTAATAAACACATAATGGTTCATTATGTAATGGCTTTATACCCCACTGGAAACATATATATATATATATATGATATTGCATTTCTGTCAACAGATGCTCTAAATAGTACACACTGTACCTTTAAGGTAATTTCTCTGTGTCTGTCTCTCTCAGGCTGGGGTTTCTGGGTCTTCTGCACATGGAGGTGTTTAACCAGCGTTTAGAGCAGGAATATAACGCGTCGGTCATAATAACGGCTCCGACTGTCCCGTACAAGGCTGTGCTGGCGTCTGCCAAACTCATAAAGGTGAGACTCTACAACCAGAAAACCTCAAAATCTACCCAGAATACCTTAAAGGAGTAGTTCACTTCAGAATTAAAATTTCCTGATAATTTACTCATCTTAGATGTTCATGTCTTTCTTTCTTCAGTCGATTAAAATTATGTTTTTGATGAAAACATTCCAGGGTTTCTCCATATAATGGACTTCAATGGGGTCCAACGGGTCGAAGGTCAGATGTGAGTTTCAGTGCAGCTTCAAAGTCTCGACACGATCCAGCCGAGGAATAAGAGTCTGATCTAGACAAACCAGCGACATTTAGAACAAAATACACATTTATATATGCCTTGCACGAGCTGTGATGCGACACACATTATGTCATCAGGTTGAAAGGTCACGTAGTGACGTAGGCGTAAGTACAGGCCTGTGTTTATAAAGCGAACGTGCTCTTAATGGCGAAAGTCAAATGCCATTAAAAAAAGGTAAAACCTTTTGGAGGAGAAAATTAGTACCCTACTTTTCTCAACCGGAACACGCGTGAACTTTCAACCTTGTGCAAGTCAAGCATTAGTGGTTAAAAGTATATAAATGTTTATTTTTGTTATAAATGCCCGCTGGTTTGTCTAGATCAGACTCTTATTCCTCGGCTGGATCAGTGTTGAGACTTTGAAGCTGCACTGAAACTTCATCTGGACCTTCAATCCGTTGGACCCCATTGAAGTCCATTATATGGAGAAACCCTGGAGTGTGTTCCTCAAAAACCTTCATTTCTTTTCAAATTTTAATTGTGAAGTGAACTACTTCTTTAAAGGAGTAGTTCACTTTTCAAAAACCTTTTGCTGATAATTTACTCACCCCCATGTCATCCAAGATGTCCATGTCTTTCTTTCTTCAGTGGAAAAGAAATGAAGGTTTTTGATGAAAACATTCCAGGATTTTCTCCATATAATGGACTTCAATGGGGTCCAAACGGTTCAAGATCTAAAAGACAGTTTCAGTGCAAACTGTTCAAAGGGCTTTAAACGACTCCAGACGACTGAATAAGGGTCTTATCAAGCGAAACGATTGCTAATTAAAAAAAATGTTTTATAAGCTCAAATGCTCGCTTGCTCTGTTCTGTGATTCGTGACTCTCCTGTTCATCAAAATGAACAAATCTTTTCCGAGTCATTTCGTTCCTTCGTTGAATGAACCAAATGACTCGAAAAAGAATCGAACAAGAGAGTCACGAATGTGTCTCACAGAACAGAGCAAGGCTGGCATTTCAGCTTATGAAACTTAAACTTTGTTATTTATTTCCGTTTGGACCCCATTGAAGTCCATTATATTGAGAAAATCCTGGAATGTTTTCATCAAAAACCTTCATTTCTTTTTCAACTGAAGAAAGAAAGACATGGACATCTTGGATTACTCTCGCGAGTAAATTATCAGCAAAAGTTTTTTTAAAAGTGAACTACTCCTTTAAGACCGTATTAACCGTGTGCAGGAATTATGCAGAAATGTGTATGAATTTATAATACGGCAGTTAGCGGTTCATTGATATATGAGCGTTTGCGGGTCAAAGAGAGATTCCTCAGTTAGAGTGTGTTTTTGTAGGAACACGGTGAGGAAGTGATAACCATCATCAACCCTGCTCACTTCCCTGAGAGGGCGCTGGTGGAGCAGTATCTGGAGCCCATGGTGATGGGAACCATCATCGCGCCCGACGACTTCACTGGGAAGATCATGAGTCTGTGTCAGGTGAGATTCGCTGACTGCAAGGTTTACTTAGTATTTGTGTCTTGATTCCAGTCCAAATATCTAAAAATCCTTAAATCAAGAAGCATTTACTAGAGGACTCTTGTTTTCTAGTGGAAAAAATAATTTTTTTGCTTAAAGGTACAATATGTAAGAATTTTGTAATAAAATATCCAAAAAGTTTCTGCCATTATGTAAGTAACGAAAAGTTCCCAAAGAAATAAGGACATAGTAACCATGGCGACAGACGTGGACAACTGCGTTACATCTTAGCGTACACGCTCAGCGCTGTCGTTGTTTTGTTCAAACATTACGAACCACGGCAAGCAGACTTTGGGACCAAAGGAGAACTGAAACGAGGATCCACATCATGCGTGGCGTTTCCGAGATGCCGAGAGCTAGCGCTCTTCGCGACGTAACTTCGACTCAACAGAGACGCGCTCTTGCATGTACCGTTACTTTATTAGAAAGGTGAGCAAATGTACATAAAACTAATCAATGTTATATAGCTCAACATGATGAAATGTTAGAATATAAACAGTATGTTATTCTAATGTTTATCTAGTTTTTTGCTGGTATCATATAGTAAGCAAACAAACTAACACATAGAATAACATTATAACTTTCAACACACTCAAATGCAGTTTAGTGTGATAGTGTAGAGCAAGTGAAACAGACCTGTGTTACCTCACAAGCATTCTTTTGTCTAATACACTGACCTGAGTGAGGAATTCAGCACTTGCGCGTAAGTTATGAAATGTCCTCATTGCTTTAAATCCGCGGGACTCGCGTGTGCCGCCGAGATCTGTCTCTCATTAGCAATCATGCTTCATTCCACAGTCATGATAAAAACAACACTGTATTCACTCCATAAACATTATTAGATCCATCGGCATTACGACAACTTCCATAATTCGGCTTATGCGTCATCAACCTACGTCTTTGTTATTGTAAGAGGTTAGCGACCCCTAGTGGCGAAAACAATTACATATTATAGCTTTAACAGCTAAATGATCTGCCAATGGGTAAGAGAAATAATGCTGTTTATGTTTGAATTAACATTATATTTCTGACCCCATTGGCAGATAATTTTGCTTGTTTTAAGCAAAAACTCACTTCATTTGTTTTCGACTCACCCCCAAATGTTTCGATATTTGAATTGAAAACAAGATGAAAATTTGGCAACTTTATAAAATGTTGTAAACTTTGTAAACTCCAACTGGCTCTGGCTTTCAGCTACTAGCGTCGTTGACTCCTCCAGACTATAGTGTTATAAATATGTATACAAGTCGTGTATTCCAGCCTTTCCTAAAAGCGCAAGAGAAGTAAAAGTAAAAAGCAACCGAATCTCCTTGATTTGCCTCGCGATTTCTGTGGAAGCGTACTTTAAGTCTTGTATTTGTCGGAACCCACAATGCAATCTCTCTGCCTTGCTGAAGACCCGCAGGGCTGTTCAGAAGAACATGTTCTACATCGATGACCATCGAGTGATGATGAAGTACCTATTCCCTCTAAATGAGGTCGTTGTGGACTTTTACGACCAGCTCAAGTCCATGTCATCAGGATACGCCAGGTGAGCTCACATGAATGAATAAATGCTTGAAGACGCCATATTACGCCCTTTCAAGAGTCTTGATGTGTTTCAGGCTCGACTAGAACAGGTTTTCCGTCTTAAATGTTGATTATTTCTCATATTCTCATTATTGCGGCTCCTCTCTTCCCAGTCTGTCAGTAACGCTCTGGAGTGTGTTTCCCGAACAACGCTATAACTCATAACACCGTAAACATTGGCTTGTTCTTACGCACTAGAGCTCCTTCACACATGCACACTCTTCAAAACGACACGTTTAATCTTTTAGACTAAATGACGTAAATGACATTTGACAAACTATGCTGATAACGACAGAAATTGCGACCGTAGTTGGCTAACGATGCTTTCTGGAAACACACTCCTGTTTACTTCCTGTCTCTATGAAGCCCCTCCTTCTGAAAAGCACACTGTGCTCTGATTGGTCGGCTGGATTAGTGTTGTGATTGGTCGAGCGCTTTGAGTGTGTTTGGGAAATGTCCCGTCCCTTCCCATTACCACCAGTTTAACACACTACTAACTCACTACCAGGCCCCGCCCCTTTATTGTCACTTCTGTAAATATGTTTACTGTTTTTCCCCTAGTTTTGATTACGAGGATGCCGGTTATGAACCCGCTGAACTGATTAAGATGGACTTCCTCCTCAACGGGCGGCCAGTGGAGAGAACTCGCCATTATCGTTCATAAGTAAGTCTTGATCTCCTCATGATTAGATAGGGTTAGGTGTTTTAAAGAAAAATCATTTAATTCAAGTTGATTCGTCAAACCGTTCTTGATTAACGGATGAACGAATTTGACAAAGAGCATGCCAAAGTAAATGTGAGGCTGTATCTTCGCAACGCTTTTGCGTATTTTGACCAAAATTGGTGTGTGTTCTGACAAACATGACCTGAGGTTACCTGCAGAGTTTCGGCATATTGCCACCTAGTGCTCAGGAGATATGAAAAATTGCTTATGAACTAGTCTCTTAAGATTCAGTGCAGCATGCCAAGTCAAACGATACACAATTTCCCATATCAACCATTTTGGGCTGTCTGCCATTTTGAATTTTGTCGTAAAATGTTATATTTTACGAACGCATTGGCATATCTTCATGAAACTCAGTATGTCATCACCATGCCCTGGAGGTACTCAAAAAGCGTTGGGGCAGGTGCTACTTTGTGGTAAGAAATTGGGATGAAATTTCCAAAAATGCTAATAACAATTGATTACTTTGAGTTATTGTAATGAAACTGGTCTTAATATATTCCTTGGGTCATACCGAGAACATAGATACCAATGTTTCCATAGTAGGCTGAACTTCCAGACTACGCTGGCGAAACGTTACCGTTTTTGTATATCGCATCAGCAAAGTTTAGGCGTGATGGCAAACGACTCTGAGTCTGTATATCTGCAATACTTCTTCCTATTGGCACCAAACTTTGTGTCATTGTCATCCTAGTCTTACCACACCACATCAATTTGGTCACAGCGCCACCTATTGGTCAAAACTGATAAACCGTTAAATCTATATTTATGATTTTCAGGCATTTTGTCTTTAATTGCTCATTGTTGCAGTTGGTCTGACGCTCCCACTCATGCTAGCATGACTTATCGTGTATTCTTTGTGCTTGGCCGCTTAATTGCTGCTTGCAGACATATTTTTCATGTATTACCGTATTCATAAACACACCGGCTTTGTAGAACAAACCGTTTTACTGTTTACTGTACTTATTCTTAACATCCTCCCTGTTTGTGGTGCGATCGCTAGAAAACAATGAAACCAGCTCTGATTGGCTCTTGTGTTCAGAGAGAAAGCGTACAGTGCGGGAAAAGCCATATGTGAGAGGCTGAGGGACTCGATCCCGAGACAGATGTTTGAGATCGCAGTGCAGGCGGCCAGTCGGCAGCAAGATCATCGCTCGAGAAACGTGAGTGTCGGACTGTGTGCGTAACATCCAAATAACATAAAACCAGAGAATGTATAATATGGGGAGAACTCCACTCTCAGTAAACTTGGTTGCAGTTCCACTCTGGGTCCACATGAGGGCGCTCACAGAATGAGTGCAGAATGAATGGAGCGATGCGTAATCAGTCCTTTACTGACCAATCAGCATTCATTAGCAGAATGCTAGCGTGTTATGGGCAACAAAAACTCAACCTGTAAGAAATCGAAAGGACATAAGTACTTGTTCATTCAACTTTCGACGTATAACCCATGTTGAACTGCAAAACCTACAATCAAATCTGAGATTTTTCAACGGCAATCAGGTGAACGAGACACGTTTAGCCGTCTAGCTCCATAGACTCCCATTCATTTTGCACTCGGGGCGATCGCCCCCAGTGGAACTCTGGTGGAACTACAACCAAAAATCAGAACTATAGGACTTAATAAGGCATTTCCAGGCTCTCTCGTAGACGGGCTCTGCTAAAACTTAATACTCCTTAACCACGATTCTCTCTTTTAGGATCAAAGCATATCGGAAGAATGTTCTAGCAAAATGTGTAAGTACCTCTTCTCATATTGAAGTTGTTTTGTTTGATTAGCTGCTGATTCTTGATCTTTTTCTAGTACGGCGGTGACATTACACGCAAAATGAAACTGCTAAAGAAGCAGGCCGAAGGAAAGAAGAAAATGCGGCGCATTGGAAACATCGACGTCCCGAAAGACGCTTTCATCAGCGTCCTGAAGTGGACGTAGTGGAACATAATCCTGACAGACTGGGCTTGATTTGTGGACGTGAACATGCCAATATACAGTACGGTGATTAATTCAGAAACGCTATTCAAGTTTATATAACGGAGTGATGTTATTCTGGGAGCATAAAGCAGGTTTGATGAATTAATCTTCATGATGCTGAAACATTGCTGTTCTCTCAGTAGATTCAGAGAATGCAAGCTAAGGGTTTTCATTGGAAACGTTTAGACTGAGTGGATGCAGAAGTATTTGGCAGCGCTGTTTTCCTCATTGCAGTGGTCGTGCAGCTTGTCTTCTGAATGTTTCTGCTCCGTGTTTGAGCTGCTGAAATCAGGAATCTGACCGAGACTAATCGAGACTATTCTCATTAGATATTGTGCCAGGGTTATTATTGTTAATATATATAATGTATAACTATTAAAAACATTTATGTTAATTGAAAAAACAAAACTAACTGAAATCAAATCAAATATTAGTTGAAAAACTTAGATATGTTGCCTTGGCAGTAAACTTTAATTATTAACTGAAAATAAATACAAAAACTATAAATGAAACCTTAAATACTTAAAAAACAAAACAAATAAAATGGCAAAATTAAATTACTAATTTACAAAGTTAAAACAAAAAAACAAGAGCTATGATAAAAACTATATATATATATATGTGTGTGTGTGTGTGTGTGTATGTACTGTATATCAGGGATGCACCGATATGAACATTTTGGCTGATACCTGATAATGCTTTATATTTGGAAAGCCGATAACCGGATATATTGGCCGATATCTGATAATTCTTTATATTTGAAAGCTAATTACCGATAAATTGGCCGATACCGATAATTCTTTATATTTGGAAAGCCGATAACCGATATATTGGCCAGATACTGATAATTCTTTATATTTGAAAGCTAGATTACCAATAAATTGGCTGATACTGATAATTCTTTATATTTGGAAAGCCGATAACCAATATATTGGCCGATACTGATAATTACTTTATATTTGAAAGCCGATAACCGATATATTGGCTGATACCGATAATTCTTTATATATGAAAGCTGATAACCGATATATTGGCTGATACTGATAATTCTTTATATTTAAAAGCCGATAACCGATATATTGGCCGATAAATCTGAAGCTAATTCTTTATATCTAGAAAGTTGATAACCGATAAATTGGCTCGATACCGATAATTCTTCATCATTTGGAAAGCCGATCAGACCGATAAATTGGTCGCATACCAATGAACTCATGTTATATTTGAAAGCGATTGGCGATTGAAAATAAACATATATCAGCCGATACCATATATCGTGAATCCCAATATATATATATATATGTGTGTATGTGTGTGTGTGTGTGTGTGTAGATATATGAATATATGACCTGGGCAACATTCATCCTGTCCGTACAAATATAAACTGTACTATTGAGCAACAACATATGAAACTTTTTTTATTTGATTTATCCATTGATGATCAAGTACACAAACACATGAGATAATGATTTGGCTTTTGGAGTGCAAATCTGTTAACCGTCAGTTCATATCATTTTTTAACAGTTTAATGGAAATAAATTTGTAACATGCTCTCCTTCCCAAGCACAGAAACACCAACAACAAACAAACACAGAAAAACAGTGTCAGATGACACTACGGTGTGTTTTACAATACGAGTACAATGACTCTGAAACTTATTTTATATTTTTATATAATATAAAACAAAGTACAGTAACTGAAGAGAATATATAAGTACGTCATGTGTAAAATTAGTGAACTTCAAAAACATTCCCACTTCTCTACTCCAATATGCCAAGAAAAGATTTTCAACATGAATAAGCAAACAAGACGAAATACACTTTCCCAGCATTCTCGCTTCTGCTAGTGACTCATTCAAAGGCAAGAAAATGTGCTCTTATAAGAAATCTTATAAAATGACATTGAAGTAAGACTTTTTAGTTTATTGATCACAGATCAGCCTGTAGATGATTATCAGGATATGAGACACTAGATGATTGTGGGTCTCATTAACCCTTAATGTAGAGGAACAAACACTACATCTGGACAATTCAAAAGACTTTAAAGTGTATTTATTTAGTGCTGTCAAACTGATTAATCACATCTAACATAACAGTTTGTGTGTGTATATATATGTGTGTGTGTCTTTGTATGTGTGCATAAATGTGTGTTTTTGTGAGTTTGTCTGTGTGTGTGTATACATATACAAATGTTTTAGATGCAGTTGATTGATTTGACAGCACTAATTTATTTATGTAAAATCTAATCAGAAATATTCCAAAACACACTTTCAAGAGGTCGTCTTGGAGTTAAATCCCACATTCAATGTAACTTTAAGTAGCTTTTGTTTAAAGAAATTGACCATAGTTCATGAAAACAGGTGTTTGGATGGAAACGCTGAGCTTCAGTGTTTCTGGATTAAACAACAGTCCAGAGGAAATGATGTTTGTGCTTTATCAGAATGAAGAAAGAAAGTGTTTTTCACGTTAGTGATGTCAAAAAGTGTGACAGTGTTATGAACATTGGCTGAAAGGATTAAAGTAAGAGTGTTTCTGAGCACACACACACACTCACTCTAACTCTCTTACTCACGCACACACACGTCACGCACGCACATGCACACACACACACACACACACACACACACCTCCCTTTTCATGTGAATACTGGCCTTAAAGTAGTTTAGAAGTGGAGTACTGAAGCTAATATGGAGACTCGCTGGATTGGAGTGTATAAACACGGTATCTTGGGAAAGCTTTACATCGACACACACACTCCTTGACCGCTGAAACCCACTGTGGTCCCAGTTTCCCCTGGTCCACACACTGCTGTGTTCAGTCGCTGTAGTCCCTGACGCTGAGCGTGGGCTCCACCAGCTGGTTGTGGACGTGCATCAGGCCTGAGGAGCAGAAGATCATCAGGAAACCGCAGATATTAAACCCTCAGGAGAGACTGAGCCTTTAAGAGCCACAGATTGAGTTTCAGAGAGAAACACATTCCAGACCACTGCTGTCTCACACACACACTGACCTCCAGACGCTGAACTCAAACAACGCAAACAAACAGCGGCTCTCGGGGAGAAAGAGGACGAGCTCACACCAGAGGAACGACTGGAGCTGGAGTTACTCTCTTCACCTCAACCGCTCTCAACTGCTCTCAGTCACTTACGTTTGAGGTCAGTGATGTTTTTATGATAAATCTGTCTATCCATTTATTTATATATCCATCTACCCATCCATCCATGTATCCATCTATTTATCTATCCATCCATCCATCTATCTCCATCTATCTAGTACCCATCCATGCATCCATCCATCTATTTATCTATCCATCCATCTACCCATCCATCCATTTATCCATCCATCCATCCATCCACCCATCCATCTATCTATCCATCTCATCCATCCATTTATCTATCTCTATCCATCCATTCATCTATCCATCCATCCATTCATCCATCCATCCATCTACCCATGCATCCATCCATTTATCTATCCATCCATCCATCCATCCATCCATCTACCCATCTATTTATCTATCCATCCATCTACCCATCCATCCACCCATCCATTTATCTATCTATCCATCCATCCATCTACCCATCCATCCACCCATCTATTTATCCATCCATCCATCCATCTACCCATCCATCCATCCATCTATTCATCTATCCATCCATCTACCCATCCATCCATCCATCTATTTATCCATCCATCCATCTACCCATCCATCCACCCATCTATTTATCCATCCATCCATCCATCTATCCATCCATCCACCCATCTATTTATCTATCCATCCATCTACCCATCCATCCACCCATCTATTTATCCATCCATCCATCCATCTACCCATCCATCCATCCATCTATCCATCTATCCATCCATCTACCCATCCATCCACCCATCTATTTATCTATCCATCCATCCATCTACCCATCCACCCACCCATCTATTTATCCATCCATCCATCCATCCATCCATCTATTTATCCATCCATCCATCTATCCCATCCATCCATCTATTTATCCATCCATCCATCTATCCATCCATCCATCCATCCATTCTATCTATCCATCCATCTACCCAGCCATCCATCCATCCACCCATCTATCTATACCCATCCATGCATCCATCCATGTATTTATCTATCCATCCATCCATCCATCCATCCATCTATCCATCCATCCATCCATCCATCTATCTATCCATCTACCCATCCATCCATCTATCTATCCATCCATCCATCTACCCATCCATCCATTTATCTATCTCTATCCATCCATCCATTCATCTATCTCCATCCATGCATCCATCCATCTACCCATCCATCCATCCATCTATTTATCTATCCATCCATCTATCCATCCATCCATCCATCCATCCATCCATCCATCCATCTATTCATCTATCCATCCATCTACCCATCCATCCATCCATCTATTCATCTATCCATCCATCTATCCATCCATCCACCCATCTATCTATCTATCCATCCACACCATCTACCCATCCATCCATCTATTTATCTATCCATCCATCTATCCATCCATCCATCCATCTATCTATCCATCCATCCATCCATCCATCCATCCATCTACCCATCCATCCATCCATCCATCCATCCATCTATCTATCTCTGACTATCCATCCATCCATTAATCTATCTATCCATCCATCCATCCATCCATCTATTTATCTATCCATCCATCCATCCATCCATCCATTTATCTATCCATCCATCCATCCACCCATCCATCCATCCATCCATCTATCTGTTTATCTATCTATCTGTCCATCCATCCATTTATATATCCATCCATTCATCCATCCATCCACCCATCCATTTACCTGTCTATCCATCCATCCATCTATCCTATCTATCCCATCTGCCCATCCATTTCAACCATCCATCCATCCATCCATCCATCCATCCATCCATCTGCTTATCTATCTCTATCCATCCATCCATCATATCCATCCATCCATTCATTCATCTATCCATCATCATCTATCCATCCATCTGTTTCTCTATAGACTGTATTGCCTTTTTCAAACTTGCTTTCTTAACCCAACTTCAAAGTTTGTCTTGACAAACTGTTTTTTTTAAATCCGGTTTGAAACAGAACCTTTTGCAACAGAACTGGTAAATCTGGATGAGCATGTTACTGGTTTTCCTTTCAACGCTTGTTAAAATATATCAGTGTTTATTCAGTTAAATTGCTGTTTCTTTGATCTTCAAGCAACTTTCTGTGAGCGCGAGTCCAAATTTGTCCCGAGGCTTTAAAATACCTTTAAAATACTTGACGGTCTTGACCCTGAGCTCCAGCGTGGCGTCTCTGTCGCAGATGAATATGGTTCGTGGATGTTGCTGGAAGGCAGACACCGTCCACATGTGGTTCACGCCCTCCTCGATGGCTTTATACAGAGCGAAGGCCTTATGAGCTCCAGTGATCACAATCATGACCTGAGGAGGAGACGGTCACGCATTCATCATTACACTTCTGCTGGAAACACACTCCAGTGAGAAAAAATGTTATTTAATAATAATAACATATTATTATTATTCTTTAAATTGTTAAGTATATGTAACATTAGGTACTGAATAATTAGTTGTATTTGTTGTACTGAATTTAATAATAATATTAAAATATATATAACAGAATTTGGGAAAATAATGTCACAATGCCAAATATCTTAATGGGCCAAAAAATGGACTTCTTTACACAAACAATAATTGATTATAATATGATTTTTGAGTGAAATATGGTCTGTGTGTTTACAGGAGATGCTAAAATGATTTAATGATGAGAATCAGGTGATGTCTGCCATCCAAGCCAACAAAACCAAGAGACCCGAAGGACACTTTACCCAGCATCCTCTCTGTTAAAGTGTGTATGTATTTCCAGGACATGTTCAGTTTATAGCCATAACAAAGAGAACATTTGTAACTACATTATAAAAGATAATTATATCTATGAATTTCACATGACAAACGCTCCAAACAAAAGCGTGTCTGACTGGGATAAAAGATGTGTGTGTGTTCTATGTTCATGTTCCTGTTGCAGTTTCAGCCACAGACAAGTGGTGTGTGTGTGTGTGTGTGTGTGTGTGTGTGTGTGATTCACCTCTCTGGCGTCCATCACTGTTCCCACTCCGACGGTGAGGGTCATGCTGGGAACTTTGGAGAGATCGTTCCCGAAGAAACGGGCGTTGGCCACTATGGTGTCCTTGGCCAGTGTCTTCACTCGGGTCCTGGACACCAGACTGGAGCCGGGCTCATTAAAGGCGATGTGGCCGTCTGGGCCGATGCCTGAAGAAAACAACAAAAGACAGGACAGGTAAAAGATTCATGGATAAAGTTAAATTAATGAAAAAATAAATATAAATATAATTTCTTTTTAAATCCTTTTTATTGAAAATATAAAATGAAATGTGATGAGATTCACCCCAATAGATTCATAAAAGTTATTAATCTAATATGCAAAGTATGTTGTTTATAAATTCTGGACCAGTGTTGTTATTGTTAACTAAAACTAAAATTATTTTAAAAATAATTAAATGGAAAATATACAAAATAAAAAAATAATGTTTTTTTTTCATGTAATATTTATTATTTTACTGCAGCTTTATTTCAATTGCATGAAAATAACTTTTTATACTTATAAAAATTAAACCAATGTTATTTTAGTATCATTGAGATTGAATAAATAAATAAATTTTTTATCTGTTTTTAGATTTATCAGTTAACAGATACAACTTTTGATTGTAAATGTAGGAATTAACATAACCTAAGATTAATAAATCCTGTATAGCATTTTTTAATCGTTAGTTCATGTTAACTAATGTAACTATACAGTAAGGTTTAATTTGTTAACATTAGTTAATGTTACCAATAAAAAGTAATTCAAAATATTAATAAATAGTACTAATAATACTGAAATAACACTAAATTTGTACAAAATTTGGATCAGATACAAATATAAAATCAATTATTGCTACAGCAAGCTCAAGACTTAAAGGGACAGACGATATTTTGAAGAATGTCTGTAACCAAATAGTTTCTGGTCCCTATTGACAGTATTTTCTTTTTTAACTGTTTGGTTACCGGCATTCTTGAAAATACCTTCTTTTTTGCGTTCGAACAAAAGAAACTTACACAGGTTTATACAACTAAATATGTCAGAATATAAATTTTCAGGTGTACTGTCCCTTTAAGAGATTTGAGTTGCCTAATCCAGCGTTTGGAATCATTCTTATTGATTAAATGTGTTTGTTATTGCAGCGGCTAAACTTTTGTGTGTGCAGATTTAGAAGTGCATTCGAGTGCAGTGTTACTGGCATCTCTCAGCGTCTGATTTATTGACACACCTCCCACAAACAGCTCGATTCCTCCCGCAGCCGTGATCTTCTGCTCGAAGGCTTCGCACTCGGCCTGCAGGTCGCTGGCGTTCCCGTCCAGGATATGAGTGTTGTGCGGCTCGATGTCCAAGTGCTTGAAGAAGTTATTCCACATGTAGGAGTGATAGCTCTCGGGATGATCCCTGGGCAGGCCTGGACACCAGGAGATATTCAGGAACAAATGTGAAGGTCCACTTTTAGACATTCTACTGACTAGAGTAACTGCGCAAATACATGCCAACTTTTATTCTACTAACCCGAGCCCTAACCTAACAGTAATCAGGGATGCCCAATATATCGGCCACCATATCGGTATCGGCCAATATGTTCACTTTTAATATTATCGTTATCGGCCCCATAATAAAATTTGGCTGATATATTAAAAGTGATATATAAAATTTGGTCGATATATAACATTTGGCTGATATATTAAAGCCGATATATTAAAGTTGGCCGATATATTAAAGCCGATATATAAAATTTGGCCAATATATTCAATTTGGCCAATACATTAAAGCCGATATATTAAAGTTGGCCAATATATTCAAGCCGATATATAAAATTTGGGCAATATATTAAAGCCAATATATTCAATTTGTCTAATATCTTAAATTTGTCCAATATATTTAAGCCGGAATTTTGCCGATATATTCAATTTGGCTGATATATTAAAGCCGATATATTAAAGTTGGCCGAATATATTAAAGCCGATATATTTGATTTGGCCAATATAATAAAGCCAGTATGTTCAATTTGGGCAATATATCAAAGCCAATATATTACAGGTGATATATATAAAATTTGGCCAATATATTCAATTTAGCTAATATATTAGAGACAATATATTAAAGTTGACCGATATATTAAAGCCGATATATAAAATTTGGGTAATATATTAAAGCCAATATATTCAATTTGTCTAATATCTTAAATTTGTCCAATATATTTAAGCCGATATATTAAATTTTGCCGATATATTCAATTTGGCCGATATATTAAAGTTCCGATATATTAAAGTTGGCCGATATATTAAAGCCGATATATTTGATTTGGCCAATATAATAAAGCCAGTATATTCAATTTGGGCAATATATTAAAGCCAATATATTCAATTTGTCTAATATCTTAATTTGTCCAATATATTAAGCCGATATATAAAATTTGGCCAATATATTCAATTTGGCTAATATATTAGAGCCAATATATTAAAGTTGACCGATATATTAAAGCCGATATATTAAATTTGCCCGATATATTAAAGCCGATATATTCAATTTGGCTGATGTATTAAAGCCAATATTTTAAATTTGGTTGTTATGTAAAATTTGGCCAATATATTAAACCCGATATTTTAAATTTGCCCGATATATTAAAGCCGATATATTCAATTTGGCCAATATATTAAAGCCGATATTTTTTATTTGGTCGATATGTTAAATTTGGCCAATATATTAAACCCGATATTTTAAATTTGGCCGATGTATTAAAGCCAATGTATTAAATTTGGACGATATATTAAAGCCTATATTTAAATTTGGCCGATATATTAAAGCCGATATTTTAAATTTGGCCGATATATTAAAACCGATATTTTTTATTTGGTCGATATGTAAAAAAATTGGCCAATATATTAAACCCGAATATTTTAAATTTGGCCGATGTATTAAAACCAATGTCTTAAATTTGGCCGATATATTAAAGCCACTTCAAAAAAACAAAATACAGTTCAGTCCAACAGTTCAATCTGTCATATCGGCTTTTAATGGTGAAACTTTTTTTTTGTTATCAGGCTCTGAAAAACTATATACAAATTTGGATTCAGAGTTATGCCAATATAAAACCTCTAATGATAAAGAGACTTTAGTCACGAATGTCACGATGCAAATAGAGGCTGCGTCCAAATCACATACTGTACCCAAATCCCTACTATATAGTAGGTGAAAAACAGTGTGTGAGTTCACAGTACGCATATAAGAGTAGTGTAATGTTTAATAAATGTCCTCTTGCAGATTCTGACATAGAAAGGGATGAGGACGGAGCCCAGTGTGCAAACGCTCTTAAGCACTGGTTTATGCATGACAGTGGCTCGGTTGCATACTTCTGCTGACACTCTCTCTCTCTCACACACACACACACACACACACACACACACACACACACACACACACACACACACACACACACACACTCAGCAGTTCTCCAGAGAAGTGATCTATGCGGTTCACACTCACCCACATACTCATCCATGTTAAAGGTTTTGACGTATTTGAAGGACAGGTCTCCGCTCTTGTGATACTCGATCAGCTTCTTATAGCAGCCGAGGGGTGTGCTCCCTGCAATAATCACATTATAGCATATTAATTATTAGGATAATATAAGTGCGGTCACATCGACTAATCACAACTAACATAAAAGTTTGTATATTGACAAACTTTTATGTTAGATGTAATTAATCACGTGTTATTTATTTAGATGTAATTAGTGTGTGTGTGATAAATGATACACACAAATAGTAAACATTTACAAACTTTTATGTTAGATGCGATTAGTGTGTGTGTCTGTGTGTAATTCTGAAAGTGTGTGTGTGTCTGTTAAAGAGAGTGTGTGATAAATGATACACACAAATAGTAAACATTTACAAACTTTTATGTTAGATGCAATTAATCACGTGTTATGTTAGTTGCAATTAGAGTCTGTGTGTGTGTGTATGATTCTGTAATAGAATGTGTGTGATGAATGATATACACACAAATATTATACATTTACAAACTTTTATATAAGATCGGCACATCAGCACTAATAATATTCTATATAATTATAGAATAATCATAATCTTCCCTAATTCTGATATGTTTCAGAGTGAATCCATTGGGAATTGACTGGATTGTGAGTCCAGGTCACAAACAGAGCAATTTATTACATTTTGATGAAATATTAAGAAGAAAACATGCCTAATAAGACCAGGAGGAATGTTCAAGAAAGTAAACAAAGTCGATTTTGATTTCACAGTCACTTTAAATGTTCAGGTCAGGTCATACTCATGATATGTTTACCTGTTGGAAGTCCTAAAGTGAAGTATCGGTCAGCACTGGGCTTGAAGTGGATGATCCGGTTCCGGATGTATTTGGCAGCCCATTCGCTGGCCAGATCATAATCGTCCAGAATCACCAGTCTCATGATGACTCCTCACTGATGCAGATCTGCAGGAGACTCTGAATATAAGACACACACATCAATACTTTATTGACCAGCACTGCCCAGTCCAGATGATGATCGAGCAAACACCAAATCCAGGAGCAAAACAACACGATGCACAACTGCTTTTAATACAGTTAATATAGCATCTCTATATCATATCACAGTTTACTTTTATACACTCATGGCATCGCTTTATTTACGACCAGCTGCGTTTAATACGCCTTTAGATATCGAATAATGGTTATGGATATATAATGGGTAATAAAGTCTGCTACTTACAGTAATAAAGCGCAGGATCTCCGAGTGAATGAATACAAGTTTTCTTTGAAAACACTGATCATGTGATAGAGTTCCGGTCATGTGCGCTGACGGCACACTTCCGGTTTGTAGCAACTGCCCATGTAAGGACACCGAGGCTCTTTTCTAAAATATGAATGATGAATGAAATGATCTGATATTAAGCATGTAGGATGGCATTTACATATGGAAGTGGATTAAGAAACATTAGGCTAGTATCGTGCCGACACATTTGTTTATTAAAGGAGACTTTTGGCTAAATAATATGTCGTGACTCGTGCATATTACAGTTGTAGTTTCGTCCAATTTACTCTCCAGTTTTTCATTTCCTTCTTTTCTACCATGACTGACCTTGCGAAGGACCCCAGGGGGGCAGGACGGCTGTGTGTGTGTGTGTGTGTGTGTGTGTGAGGAACAGAAGGCGTCGGATTGAGGGATGATATAGCGTGCAGAAGTCTGATTCCTTTTAGCGAATCGGTTCGTTCGGAGTCGGACACTTCGGTTCAGGCGATTCAAAGCTCGATCAGAGTAGATTCATTCACGCGTCACTCTGAAGTGTTCACAGTCAGCGTCGCGGCGGGAGTTTGTTCGTCATCTTTTTACTTCAAGTAAATATTTTGTTATGTTTATTATGTGACACACAAACGTAGGGTAAATCCCACGACTAAAAAAAAGCTTTAGTAATTTACACGAACTCAGCAACGTGTCTATTGACTAGCAACTTCTATATCTATCGTTTATCATATTCGCCTGAATCGCCTTAGCAACCTTGTTAGATTTATTTAAAACTCCGCAAATAAATTGTAATATGTAATCTACATATGACCTAAAGTCGCCCTCAATCCTAAATGTTCACTCAGTAAGTGTTTTATTCGTCAATTGACGATGCAGTTCAACTTCTGCCCATTCAGTCCAAACTAACCAGTTTATCTTTTGCTGTAAATGTTTTAATTAATTGTTCTACTTTTCGAATTAAATACTGCTGCATTTAATTGTATTTTCGACCTTCACAATTTATCCGATGTTCTCTTCTCACATAACTGCAGGATTAACTTGGTTGTTGTTGTTTTTTTTTTTAATTTGATACAAATGTAATATAACATGTAATATAATATAAAATGTACATACATAAAAAACTTTAATTTTTGCATTGGTTTTATAGACATACTAGAGTCAATAACATGAGTAAACAAACAAAGAAAAGACAAATAGCCAATATAAAGAGACAGTGACAAACTTAATAGTTAAATAAAAATGTGAAAATGTTGAAACAATAAAAATGTTGAAATTGAAAAACACTTTGCAGCTTTCTTATGTGTTTATGTATTGTTGAATTCCTGATCTTAAAATAATTAGAAAAGGCTTATTTCCTCCAAATTTACATTTATGAATAGTACATTTAGCCAAAAGAAGTATCAGGTTAACTAAGTAATATTCATTTTGATAAGATTTGTCATAGGAGAAATAACAAATAACACGAAAACTTTTATTTACGATGCTGTAAATAACACTATAACTGCCCTCTTAGACACTCAAAACACCCTTACAGCACTTTTATTTGATACAAAGTTAATTTAATATAAAGTAAATATAAGCACATTTGAAAAATCAACATGATAAATTATATGAAAAACATTTAATTTACGATGCTGATGACCGTTAAAACGCGAGTCTGTGAAAAAGATCTGCGCTGCGAATCGGTTCAACCGAATCAGTACAAAGAACCCTTTCGAAAAGAGTGATTCGGACATCACTGAGGAGCGATGAGGGAGGGGTGGCCGAGGAGAGCGTTCAGATGGAGGATTAAACTGGTCCCTATCCTGACAGCATCCAGCACACACACATCCCAAACATTATCCACACACACCTGTCCCTCCCGTCTGATTCAGCCTGGTTCACCTGCTCCTTCATCCCGGGCTGGCTCTCCATCTCTGGACCGGACCGGTCCACCCACACCTCCCGAACCGGACCGGACCGGTGTCCGTTCAAACCACGAGGTGGGTGCAGCTGTTCTCCGTTGTTCTTCTGCGTGCTCGTTCATTCATTAGACATGTGTTTGTGAACCATTTTCAGAGATTCGGTGTATTTTAAAGGGTTTAGATTCATTTCCATTGTGCGCTCGCGCTCGCCGCTGTTCGGACAG
The DNA here is from genome assembly GCA_030378365.1 of Hybognathus amarus. Classification (NCBI taxonomy): domain Eukaryota; kingdom Metazoa; phylum Chordata; class Actinopteri; order Cypriniformes; family Leuciscidae; genus Hybognathus; species Hybognathus amarus. The sequence continues at coordinate 73,615 of JAQIUQ010004607.1, read as the reverse complement.
ACGGACGGTGAGGAAGATTCAAATCGGATTAAGATTAAACGGGAGAACCAACAAAAGATTGACCTTTTTTCTTCTTATTTGTTTACTAGATAAACACACATGACCTGTTCTGTCTGGAAGATGACAGGTATGGATTTGGACAAAGCTGTTCAACACATTGGATTGAGGAAACAGTCTTTCTGAGCGGAGTAACGTTTAGTCATTTTGGACTTCGCGTCGGACTCATTGATTTGGTGAGTTGTTCAGGATGAACCTTTCTGTTTTTATTCTGAATATCATAGTGGTCACATCATGATTGTTTAAACACTGATTGGGGATGGTTGTACAGTAGTGATGTCCAGTTCGTAAACGATTCGTTCATATGAATCGATTCATTGTAGGCTAATGAATTGGTCTGTACCGAGTCGAGTTAAAAGATCAATTTGTGTGTGTGTGTGTGTGTGTGTGTGTGTGTTTGTGTGTGTTGATGATCGATGACTACAGTAAGCAAAATTGACAAGACACGTTGTGAAATGCATCTTTCCTAGTTAATATTTTTGGTGAAAACTAGTATTGGCTCCTAAACAAAGTACAGTCTCACGTTTGTATTTTTAACGACCAGACTTGAGCTTGAATAAACAGTAATTGTGACAAACGTAACAACACAAGCTGGTTTGGTCTGTTACGCTTAATATAACACTAGATTTTAAAACGAGTCACAGAAACGTTTTAAGAGAATCACTGACGTGAACAGTTCAAAAGAGCCGATTCTCTTTAATGACTCGGACGTGCATTCGCGTGTTTACTATTGTTCAGTGATCGCTGCTGGCTATTTTTTGAGACGCGTTCTTGACGCGACGCTGCGCTCGCACGCCACTGTGTCGTTTGCGTTGCGTTTGGACAATAAATGGCTCAGACTGCACATGTGTTGTGGGATGTTTCCTCTGCAGTTGTAAATGTGATTCTGTTGTACAGTAAGCCGCCGTGTTTGTGAATGAGTGAGGTGTGGCAGATGCACCCTCTTTCTTTATCTCCTCTCTCTCTCTCTCTCTCTCTCTCTCTCCGTGTCGGGCCCATGAGCACATCATGTCGACTCCACGAGACCTCATGCTGCAGCATTAGATATTTTTAGCACAATTTTACATATATTTACATGGAGACTAGTTCGCAATTAGGCGATGTGCACGCGCAGCCATGTGCTACTCCACAGACAACTGGACTAGACAGATGATCTCAATGTGTCAGGAAGTGTAGAGCATAAGGAACATGATTATTGTGTGTGTGTGTGTGTGTGTGTGATTTGTGCATGCTGATTCTGGAGTAAAAACAGGCTACCTGTAAGTGAAAAGTAACTTAATATACAAAGAAATTATTTTGGATTAATCCTGTAAAGTAGATATTCATGTTATTATGATGCGTTCTCGGCGTTGCAGATAGTTCCCCTATTACACAAAATATACAAACACTGCTTTGAATCTTTATTAAACAGGCATATTGTTAATGTATATTTCTTGCTGATATCAGGACAGTGACACGTGGTTTTTGTGTTTAATGCATATTTTACTCTCTATGAAGAAATAAGTTATGTATCAAAGCTTGTTTCCGCCACAGAATAACATTTTTTAAGTTTAAAAAATGCAATTTTCTAAATTGTGAGATAAAAAGTCGTAATCACCTTTTTTATTTTTTATTCTGTGGCGGAAACAAGCTTATGTAAATCGAAAATTAAAATAATAATATAATAAAATATAATAAATCAATATAAAATTGATAATAAAATCAATATAAAAATAATATAAAATATAATAAATCAAAGTAAACTGAATTTAAGTAAAACATTTTTTTGCATTTTTGCTTCAAACTATTTTTCCTTTAGATTTTTTTCCAATTCAATGGCATTAAAAAAAGTTTTGCAATATAAATTATAATATTGCAATCTTTAATTTGAAGTGAGAAAGTATTTGAACAATTCAAATCATGCAATAAATTCTGCAATTAAACAGGATTTTAAAAAACAACATTAATTCTAATAATGCCTTATAAAGATGATTTGTGGCTTCTGCAAAAGCAAACATCAGCGTCTATCCCCGAGAACTCGTTTCTCTGTTTTGAAAGATTCTTTTGTTATGCAAAATGCAGGGAATTTTTTTCTTCCTGAACCAGACAGTTGTTGTTCTGTATGTCTCGCGCATCTCAAGCATTCAGCGTGTGTGTGTGTGTGTGTTTAGGCTCATGTTGATGACTCAGTGATGATGAATGGGGAACATATGATGTATTTTCTGCTGTAACTACACATCAGGAAATACAGGACGAATCCCGTGACCAAAATTCACTTTCGCTTCATCATGACAAACACAAACACAGGTTTATTTTCTGCTGTATGATGACCTCTGACCTTCTTTTGTCTCCATAATTTGACATTTAGTCTCTAAATAAAGCACACTCTAAACCATGCTGAGTTGTTTGAACTTAAATTTGGGTAAAATATGGACAACTCCAAATGTTGGGTTAGAAATGTAATTTAAAATTCTAACCCAACTTCAAACTTCACTTTTTTCAACTGTACATTTTTAATTGCATTTTTAACCCAACATTTGGGTTTGTCCATATTTGACCCAAATTTAGGGTTCAAACAACCCAGCATTTTTTAGAGTGCATTTTTTAAATTGAACGGTTGATCTGAATCACATTTTTTGTTTAAATATCTTGTTTTAATCCAAACCAGTTTCCAAGGTCTAAAATTAGTCACATTTTTTGAATGGGTGTCAATGGAGGAGAGGCTTCACTAAAGCGTATCGTTAATGAACCGACAGCCTATTGGCTAATCTTCAACATGTTTGAGCTTAAACATTCGTGTTGGATTCGTCTAATTTTAGAGTTTCGACTGAAATGCTGTTTTTTAAGAAAAGTCACGGATCAGTATTGTGACAGGTATTATTCAATGCAGTTTCTCATTCATTTCTATGGTATACGCAAACAGTGATTGACTCGCACAACTCAAGGCTGTAATGTGAACTGAAATAAAAATAAATTAAACTTAAATACCAATGTTTAAAAAAATCAATAAAGTAATGAAATGAAAATAAAAATAAATTTAATTTAAATAGCAATGTTATAAAAACAATGAACTAATGAAAAAAATCGAAATAAATGAAATTTAAATAGCAATGTTCAAAAAATCAATAAACGAATGAAATAAAATAAATTAAACTTAAATAGCAATGTTCAAAAAAACAATAAAATAATGAAATGAAAATAAAAATAAATTAAACTTAAAAAGCAATGTTCAAAAATCAATAAACTAATTAAATAAAAATAAAAATAAATAAAACTTAAATATCAATGTTCAAAAAACAATAAACTAATTTGATAAAAATAAAAATAAATAAAACTTAAATAGCAATGTTCAAAAAACAATAAACTAATTAAATAAAAATAAATGAAACATAAATAGCAATATTCAAAAAATCAATAAACTAATAAAACAAAGAAGAAAAAAAAAGGCAAAATTGCAAAAAATTAAACTAAAATCAACCCGAAAACCAAAAAAAGCGATATCAAAATATGAATAAAATGTAAAATAAATTAAAAATATTGTTTTTTATTTAAAATGTACTTTTTACTGAAAATAAACTTAAAAATAAAAACTAAAACAACACTGTGTCCCAAGACGCAGAGCCTCAGAAGTCCCTACATTCTCTAATTAACTGATGCAAGCAATTAATATGTGCAAATGCGTAATATTAATCTCCAAATGGTGTCTGATTTAACAGCATGCTGGGAACTGAAAGCCCTCGGCCGCCCAATGAGAATTGAATTAAGAGGTCGCACAAAAGCTTCTTTCTTTTATTATGCTAATGGCCGGCTCTGACAGGCAGAACGGGGAAAGGAGGCCGATTTAATTAGTGCTAAAGAGGAAACGTGGAATCATTTTCAACACAAACAACAAACTACTGACAAAGCAAAGGAAACGCCATTATAGCGAGACTGAAAGCATTCGCTCGGCTGTGGGTCACTGGGTGTAGGATGAAACGAATCTGACCTAGTTTACAGACCAGAAGCTGTGAACGTCTGCGCCATTGCTTTAGTCCTGGGTTTCAAGAGCATATGCTACATCTTTATTACTGTATGTGTTTCAGGAATGTGATGCAGCCAATAGGACTGGTCATGTTGCATTTGACGTGCATTTGCCAAATCTTAGAAATCTCAGAGGAATCTGTAAAAGTCAGTGGCATTTAGACCTGGAGGGTTAAAAGCTGATCTCTCTGCTCATGCACGAACCCCACTGTGGACAAGCAGTCGAGCATTGAGTCAAAACACCCTTCTGGACATTCTTTACTTGGAAATGCATGATTAAATAAGCAGAAATATTACATTATTAAAGAAATAGATATTCTACTCACCTACCTTCATGTTCCTGCTAACCCATATTAATAATCTCTGACCTGTTGTTTTATACACAGGTGAAACTCTAAAAATTTGAATATCATGCAAAAGTTCAGTAATTCAACTGAAAAAGTGAAACTATAGACCCATTACATGCAAAGTGAGATATTTCAAGGCTTTATTTGTTATAATTTTGATGATTATGGATTACAGCTTATGAAACCCCAAAGTAAAAATTTGAATATTGTGAAAAGGTTTTAAGCTGTAAGCCAAGTTGCAAGTCTGAGTTTGGTGCGGTACAATCTGGTGTTCCCCAGGGATCAGTTTTGGGCCCTTTTCTTTTAGTTGTTAGGCTACATTTTTCCATTTGGCCAACTTTTAAGAACACTTGGTCTTAACTTTTACTTTTCACTGCAGACGGATTATTAGGAACACCATACTTATACTGTATTTGACCCCCTTTCTCCTTCAGAACTGCCTTAATTCTACGTGGCATTGATTCAACAAGGTGCTGAAAGCATTCTTTAGAAATGTTGGCCCATATTGATAGGATAGCATCTTGCAGTTGATGGAGATTTGTGGAGATGCACATCCAGGCACGAAGCTCCGTTCCACCACATCCCAAAGATGCTCTATTGGGTTGAGATCTGGTGACTGTGGGGTCATTTTAGTACAGTGAACTCACTGTCATGTTCAAGAAACCAGTTTGAAATGATTGGAGCTTTGTGACATGGTGCATTATCCTGCTGGAAGTATCCATCAGAGGATGGGGACATGGTGGCCATAAAGGGATGGACATGGTCAGAAACAATGCTCAGGTCAGGCCGTGGAATTTAAACGATGCCCAATTGGCACTAAGGGGCCTAAAGTGTGCCAAGAAAACATCCCCCACACCATTACACCACCACCACCAGCCTGCACAGTGGTAACAAGGCATGATGGATCAAAAAAAGCAAACTCAAAATATGAATAAAATGTAATGTAATATGTAAAAATGTAAATGTAAATATTTTTTTTATTTAAAATTGACTTTTATTGAAAATAAAATGTAAAATAAAAACTAAAGAAGTAGCCACTGCTGGTGGTGGTGTAAAGTAGCCATTACACCACCACCACCAGCCTGCACAGTGGTAACAAGGCATGATGGATCCATGTTCTCATCCTGTTTACGCCATATTCTGAATGTTAAAAAACAGTAAACTAATAAAAATAAAATTAAATTAAACTTAAATAGCAAAGTTCAAAAAACAATAAACTAATAAAATGCAGAAGAAAAAAATTACTAAATTACTAAAAATGAAACTAAAATTAACCCAAAAAAAACAAAAAAAGCAAACTCAAAATATGAATAAAATGTAATGTAATATGTAAATGTAAATATTCCAATGTAAATGTCCAATTTTGGTGACTCTTGCAAATTGTGGCCTCTTTTTCCTATTTGTAGTGGAGATGAGTGGTACCTGTGGGGTCTTCTGCTGTTGTAGCCCATCCGCCTCAAGGTTGTGTGTGTTGTGTCTTCTTCACAAATGCTTTGCTGCATACCTCGGTTGTAACGAGTGGTTATTTCAGTCAAAGTTGCTCTTCTATCAGCTTGAATCAGTCGGCCCATTCTCCTCTGACCTCTCGCATCAACAAGGCATTTTCGCCCACAGGACTGCCACATACTGGATGTGTTTCCCTTTTCACACCATTCTTTGTGAACCCTAGAAATGGTTGTGTGTGAAAAACTGAGCAGATTGTGAAATACTCACACCAACAACCATGCCACTCTCAAAATTGCTTAAATCTCCTTTCTTTCCCATTCTGACATTCAGTTTGGAGTTCAGGAGATTGTCTTGACCAGGTCCACACCCCTAAATGCATTGAAGCAACTGCCATGTGATTGGTTGATTAGATAATTGCATTAATGAGAAATTGAACAGGTGTTCCTGATAATTCTTTAGGTGAGTGTATATACATTCAAAACCTGATGCCAATATGCCTGTGTGACTGCGTGCTTAAGTATCCGATTTCAATCGATTTTCGATTCCCACAACTAAGTACAGGAGCAAGTTTAGCTCTTGCTTCAAGTTGCTGTGGTGCAGCGCCGTCTGTGACCCAGTCTGGCCTCGTCTGTTACTTGCCTTGTTCTCAGTTCAAATTGGATTTGAGTGTTCAGTGCCAGATCCCATAGAATGATCCTACTGATGCCATGCAATCCCACAGTCCTGCGGGAAGAGTGCGGGCGAGGACAGAAAGAGAGCGAGCGAGAGACAGGCCAGCGCTGTGTCAGCCGAGGGGAAGATGGGCGAATCTACAGATGAAATGAAACACTGTCCAGATGGACAGAGGATGTTCTGATGCAGTACAAGCCAGTTTCTATGTTGTTGGTGATGTTCAAATTCTGCACATTTCTCCCCAAATCAATGCAAAAATGCAATTAAAGTTTCAAAAAATACAGGTTAGAATATCATGCAAAAGTTCATTTATTTCAGTAATTCAACTTGAAAACTAATATGTGATATAGACTCATTACATGTAATGCATGAGATATTTCAAGCCTTTATTCTTATTCTTTACAGCTAATGTTTGACCAGTATCTGTAGTAAGATTTTGTCCATCTCTGGTTTCACATCCAGTCTCTACATTTACATTAATGCCTTTCCACACCATTTTTTCAATATTTTTATTCTTTTATCTCTTGCTTTTTACGTCCATTTCAACCTTCCTTGACTCTTCTCCACACTGAAAAAAATTTGGAGTAGGATTTACTTGAAAAAAGCTAGGCAACACCCAGAAGAAGCTCATAGATTGCACATGAGATGCTCTAACACAGCCTCTTCTAATGTCAAGATGAAATCATCAAGATGGTCTGATTAGTATTGATTTAGTAGTGCACATTATTGCAAAAATGAAGGAAAATGTCTTCAATGACCTAAAATGTACTTTGTCTTCCTCTGAAAATGACTTTTCGTACTCTATTTTAGCTGTTTCTCTATAAAATATCCAGTTTTGCCCAGAGATGCGTCACATTATGTTGGTAAAATGAGTTGCAAATGTACATTCTAGTATTGTTATTCTTATAGTTATCGTTGGTGTGAATCATAAACCTTTGTTGGTCACAGAGCTTATCCAAAAGCCAATTGAAAAACCTAAAAAATGTCATCATTATTGCATGTCTAACTCTCCACACAACTTTAATCTTGGGTAAAGCAGGGACGGATTGCATGCCAGATTTATCCTCTGTTTGGTCTCCTTTCGACGGCTCAGTTAATGAGAGCTGTAAGTGTCAGAGTCACAAGCAAACATCCATTTCTGTCCCAACTCTCTGTTTGGCCTGACACGACCACGATCGATCCCCGGGGACTGTGTGTCCAGTGATCACACACACTCCATAGGGTGTATTCTCGGACCTGTGGGCCGGTGGAAATCTCCAGGGTTCTCTATATATTCGATAAGCAGAAACCAGAATATTTTTGGAAAGCCAGGCTGTTGTCAGACTCGAGCGTGGCCTGTGGATTTGCCCGATGCTCATTGACCGGTTGTTGATGAACTCTGTGTAAAACTTTTTAGTATGTCCTTATGGTGATCAAAAGATTGACTAAAAAGATATACCCAAGTCAAACATTTCTCAATTCTCCCAATTTTTTATCTCAAAGTAAAAATACAAACAATACAAGATTAAAACATGCTATCAAATCAATTTATAATATAATAAATATTAGCTATAATATCCACATTCAAAACGTATAGTTCAAGATTAATATAGTTTTGCATTTTGATTTTAACACAGCCAAATTCAAATGTACTTTACTTTTAAACCACTATTTTTAGTGAAAGGTTTTTGAGTTGATTTTCTTTTAATAATAATAACTTTGACTCTTACCATGTTCTCATTTCTCCTGAAGTCAACATGATTTGTCATTTGCAACTCATTTTACTGGCGTAATGTGACGCATTCTCTGGGCGAAACTGGATATAACAGAAACTTGATTTTATAATTTTGCTGATTATGGATTACAGCTTATGAAATCCCCAAAGTATGAAAAGGTTTTCATAGCTGTAATCCATAATCATCAAAATTATAACAAATAAAGGTTTGAAATATCTCACTTTGCATGTAATGAGTCTATATAATATATTAGTTTCACCTTTTATGTTGTATTACTGAAATAAATTAACTTTTGCACCATATTCAAATTTTTCAAGTTTCACCTCTATGTAGTGAAAAGTATGATATTTCTCCTTTTAAAATGTAGAGAAGTTAAAGGAGTAGTTCACTTTTTAAAAACAATTGCTGATAATTTACTCACCCCCATGTATCCAAGATATCCACGTCTTTCTTTCTTCAGTCGAAAAGAAATGAAGGTTTTTGATGAAAACATTCCAGGATTTTCTCCATATAATGGACTTCAATGGGGACCAAACGGTTCAAGGTCCAAATGAGAGTTTCAGTGCAGCTTCAAAGGGCTTTAAACGACACCAGACGAATGAATAAGGGTCTTATCAAGCGAAACCATCACTCATTTAAAAATAAATAACAAATTTTAAGTTTTATAAGCACAAATGATCGCCTTGCTCTGTTCTGTGATGCGTGTCCGTAACTCTCCTGTTCAAACTCGTTTATCAAAATGAACGAATCTTTTTCGAGTCATTTGGTTGATTCAACGAACAAAATGAATGAATTGACTCTGAAAAAGCTTTTCAGTTTGATGAACAGGAGAGTCAGGAACATGCATTACAGAACAGAGCAAGGCGAGCATTTGAGCTTACAAAACTTAAACTTTGTTATTTATTTATTAAATGAGCGATCGATTTCGCTCATTTGGACCTTGATCCGTTTGGACCCCATTGAAGTCCATTATATGGAGAAAATCCTGGAATGTTTTTATCAAAAACCTTCATTTCTTTTCAACTGAAGAAAGAAAGATGTGGACATCTTGGATGACATGGGGTGAGTAAATTATCAGCAAAAAAAAAAAAAAAAGTGAACTACTCCTTTAAGCGTATTAAAAACAACACATAGGCACATAAACAACATTAAACACTGGATTTTTACCACAACGGGAAAAACATTCATTCATCTCTATATGTTCTCCATATATTTATTTCCAATGGGAACCACTGTGTCTATTGTTATGTTTCCTCCATCTCTCATCACACCTTTCTCTCTCTTTGGCGCATCAGTCTTGCTCAAGTACAGTCGCTGCATTATTGAAATTCATTATTCATGAGTCTGCTTGAGCTAGTTACAGTACATGCTGCATAAAGAGGGCAAGCGTCACATCTTCGGGTTGCTGTAGGGGACACTGGGAAAGTCACAGTCGGGGGTCGAGATGCATGTTTTTCAGAAATCACAAGCTTCGAGACCCAGCGAGCCCGACGTACGCGAGCCTCTCGTGACTGTTGCATGACTGCCGCCATCGCATGAGTTCACGTGCACAGAGCCACACACACTCTGAAACGTTCATGAAGCGTGTGCTCAACGGACGAGGCTCAGCACAGAAAATAGATTAATCTATCAGGATTAGTGCGGATATGCAGATTTAATTGCTGATTCGGATGCGGTCCAGGTGTGCAGTTACGCACACAGAGTCAAAAGGTTTGCCTTTGTGTATTTCAGATGATATTCGAGATGTCTTGGATGATCTTGAACAGGCTGAACTGATTCTTAGAAGTCTAATGCTAAAAAATCTCAATGTATTTGCTCTGAAATGACTTTAAAGTGGGATGCACCGATATATCGATATCAGTATCGGCCGATATATGCTCATTTTTAATGTTATCGTTATCGTCACAATAAAAAAAAATTGGCTGATATATTAAAGCCGATAATTAATGGATTATTTCCTTTAGCTGAGACCATTAGATGTTTTGAATTGCTTGAAATATGATTAGATTTACAAGATCTGTCATTATCGGCTGATCATGAGAACATTATAATAAAATCACATAAAAATTTGGATTTAGATTTGTCGGCCGATATATCGGTTACCGGCTTTCAGTTATAAAGATTTATCGGCATCGGCCCAAATTTTAATGTCGGTGCATCTCTAGTTTTTTTTCTCTCAGGAAACATTTGGAATTTATACATTGAATTAAACTGATTCTTAGAAATGAATCAGATTTACCAAGTCTAATGCCACTTATAAACCAGAGAAGATACATTAGTAACAACGAATCTCAAAGTATTTGCTCTGAAATGGCTTTAAAGTTGTTGTTTTTAGGAATGCACGACATATAACGGTATTGGTATCGGCCGATATATGTTCATTTTTAATGTTAAATGTTAACTTATAAATCAGAGAAGATACATTAGTAACATCTGAGTGAAACACTTCTGGAACAAGAACATATGTGGGTGGGGTTTGCTTTTGTCTGTGTGGCGTTTGATTGGATGGTTGTGGTTTGCTATTGGCTGATCTCATGTGAGTGACAGGTTATAGCTCCGCCCACATCATCAGAGAAGAGATGCTGCAGGAGGAAGATATTCTGATTCTAAGATTATTAAAACAATAATGATGTGCACCGATAAATCATTGATAATTAACACTGCAATATTCAATAATAAAAAAAGAATTGTTCATTTTGATTTAGCGACTTTGATGCAGGTGAAATACAGTAAAAGCTTGTCTATCTAAATAGGCAACCTTTAGAAAAAGTCAGAGTAAAAAATCATAGTTATATTAACAATATTGCTTAATTTCGATGTGTTGCCTAGCTATATTCAATATGCATGTGTGTATAAACACAATCAAAGTCTCTGTTTCATCCAGACTTCCTCAATTTTTTCACATGATGTTACATTTCAGACTGTAATTCTGATTATGATTGTGATTGTATCCATAACAGATCAGTTCGCATTGGTCCTGATGGTTTGTAAGGGCCCGCCTCTGCCACCTCTCAGCCAATCCACACAAGAGAGATGTGACGTCCAATCACGCGCTGAGATTTCTGCGTTCTGGAGCTGTTAGGACACAAACCACACCCAGGTGAGATCAAGCTACTCTGGTGAAAAGATGTATATTAGTGTATGTATCTTAGTCTATGTATATTATTGTGTGTGTGAATATTAGTGTGTGTGTATATTAGTGTCAGGTGTGACAAACGCATGCTTCCAGCCTGCGACCGAAAGCGCATTTTCAATTAGAAACACACAGGGATTCATCTTTCTGAAGAAGCTGAGCTTTCACTCCCTCTGGGATTTAAAGATATTTTAATAAATGCAACCTTCACTGTGTAAACAGGTAGTTTGCTGTTAAAGTCTCTCTGTATGCATTTTATCCATTAACCCTCTGATGGTCCTCGGTCACTTCTGACCGAATAATTTTCTGTTTTGAATTTTAAGAAATCACAGCTTCATCAGAATGTTACAAAACTTGGTGACATTTTTGGCATTAGGGATGTGAGACACAAAAAAATTGAGTTCATGATCCGATCATGCTAAGTAGTTGAAAAAAATTAGTCACAATTTTGAGTCTTCGGTCAAAAATGACCCCCATCGGAAATGAATGGGAAATTGACAAAAACACAAAAATTAAAAAAAAAATTTCCACCATTTTTTTATTATAAGAAATCATTTTTGAGATTGTTTCAAATATATACTCAAATCCACCCAAAAAAAAAGTAAATAAAAAAAAAACAGATGGTGCTAATTTTCTTCAAAAAAATTTTTTTCTGAAGGTCTAGACTTCTATATTAAACTAAAATACTGCATTAATAATATATATTTATATATATATATATATATATATATATATATATATATATATATATATATATATATATATTTTTTTTTCATGGCAAAAATAGACCATAAATATTAATATTTCAATCAAATTGTCTCAAAACACTAAACTAATAAAGAATAAATATTATAGAACAAAAATAAATTGCATTGGTTTTTACTGGGATGGAGGAAGTTTCATTTTTACGTATCCGGTCACTTCTGACCGGGATAGCTTCAGGACGTGACTCCTAAACGAAGACCATCAGAGGGTTAAAGCTAATTTTTAATCACTAAAATTACATATTTATAATAGGTTTCCTTGGAAAAAAAATCTTAATGCCTTCAAATATCTTAAATGTAAATCAACACCCTTGGCTCATTTATGCGCGGTGCTATGAATATGCAAACAGAATTAATAGTTAATCCAAAAATGTAAAAGTCTGGTATATCTGGTTCATCTGCTCAATGAAAGCAATTATTATTATTTTTTTATGTTCCATAAAAGTCTAGCTATAAATATAAATGACTATTTATATGGAAAGTAATTGGTTTTTGCATCAGCTTACATGTAGGTCAGCCTCACACACATTGCATTGGGTCACAGTCACATTGCATGAGTGTTGAAGGCCAGAGCAGTCAACCAGCAATGTGAAGCACTCAAGCAAATATAATAAATACTAATGCTGAGTGTCCTCTAACAGATTAGCATCTACAGTCTTGCTTTGGGGAAGATCCTCTCGAGTGCTTGACCCAGATACAGAGATCAAGGGTTACGGTTACATATTGAGAAGCTGTTCTATCAGTAATGGATCGTGATGAGAGCAAGCGGTCTTACTTAACAGTCTGCATGGTGCTTATAATAGACGTGTGTGTGTGTGTGTGTGTGTGTGGGAGGACATGGGGGTTGGGACAGACATGGCAGGGAGGGTGTAGAGTTACTGTAGGAAACATTAATAGATGTGTTGCAGATTTCCGGCGGGATCTGTTTCTGAACCACACGGTGATCCTGTTAGAATGATTAATAACTCGATAATCTCTGATTAATAGATGAGGAATAGAGCGATGCTTGTTGTTGTGAGCATCATTAGGTGTTTGATTGACAGCTCTAATTCCCAAACTTTGATTTAGGCGTGGGTGATACGGTGATTCTCTATATGAGTGTCAGTGTTTCTGTTTCTGTCAGTGTTTCTCCCGGGAACGAACACGTCACAATATTCCTCATTATAATAATTCATGCGCAGATTAAAGGGGCGGGGCCTGGTTGAGTTAGTTAGTAGTGTGGTAGCCCTCAAACCGTATTGACTTTATACTTAGCCTTTAATCATGAAATTGTGGACAAATGTGGGGACAGAGGACTCCTAATTTTTATTTATTATAAATGTTATATCACTGTCTTCGATAAAGTTTTGTCTATCCATTTATGGTGTTTTATTTTTATTTTGGGGGTATTTTTGAATTTATTTACTTCAAAAAGTACCATATTTACTATGTAAATATGCTTAGGTTTTATTTTTAAATTTTTTTAACTACATTAAAATATCA
>JAQIUQ010004607.1:0-55000 GCA_030378365.1 Hybognathus amarus | reverse complement strand
AGTGAGATTTTTTTTTAACCCCTTAACTGTCACCGTCCCGGTACCGGGACGCCTAACTTTACTTCACTATATTTCTATTAAATCCTAATCTAATTATGACAAATTATATATCGTTGGAAAGGTCTAAGACTTCTAAATAGATATTCTACCCCTGTTTTGTGTTACAAATTATGAAGGAAGAGTAATTGATGAATTTATGACAAGAGTGCACCTCAAAAAATCTGCATCATAACAGAAGGTCTTACCTTTGTCACAAAAAGTTCGATGAACCCAATTTTAATAATTGAAACTTCTGTTTTTATGCTAAAAGTTCATAATAAAACATATAATCTTGTATTTTTCAATAAAAAAATATAGTATAATATTATCCTCTAAAAATTATAATATATATATTATCCTCTAAAATATAATATTTTGTATTGCCTTTTTATTATATCACATATTTTAGTAGTTATCATAAATTAGGTATCATTTGAAAGCTTATAAACTCAGAATTCATCCTGTGAAAACCGTTTTATAATTGAACGTTGCGTTACCATAGAAACGGTGCTTATTTTATCAGGCTCCTCCCCCTTTTGGGCATCATTATATTTCATAATTTACGATCAAAACCTTTTCTAATCTTGACAAAACACATATTGTCAGAAAGGTCTAGTCTCAAGGTTCCAAATTTTGTGATAGAACTGATATTTGGACAGAAATGTATTAATTTGTTTAGGCAGAATCTATACAACTGAATTCAATGGCACCCGGTGGCTATTTTTGGTACTACGCCCAAACACAATCTCATGGGAATTAAGATTTTTGTGATATTAACTTCAAATTTGGAACATAACTTGGTTAGATTCATGGCTTTGATTTTATAGTAATTTTATAGTAAAAAAATATTTTGTAAAATATGTATTTTATATAAAATAAAAGTATATTTGATTTACTGTAAATTTAAACATCCATAACTGTTTCATATTTTAATTTTTTGAAGTGTTTTCACTTCAGCAATAATCTGCTGAGTGTCTTCTTTAAAACAAGACCAACTTGGGTATATTTCAAAGCATTCTTGAATTACAACAATTTAAGTTTGAATAGTGCATTTTAAATCACTCTAACTCGTTCTCTCTCTCCATCGTTCTCTCTTGTCTTCAGTTAGATGGAGGAGAGCGAGAGAAGCAGAAGTCGATCTCCTCGTCGGGTCGGTCGGGTCTGAGCAGGTCGTGGGGAAATGGCTGCGGCGTTCAAGAGACTCTCTCAGCAGGTGGAGTAACACACACACACACACACTAATCAGATCATAGAACTGTTTCTCATTAATTAGGGTTGCAGGTTTTATGACCTTGGTTTCCAGATGGGCCATAAATTCCAGCTTTGTGAAGCTTGTGAGACTCAGTGTTGAGATGGAATGAGTGTAGTTTGATATTTCGGTGTGAGACGAGCTATTCTGTTTTTCGCATTGATGTTTGAGCATGAAAAAAACATGCAAAGTCTCCAAAGTCGCTATATGGAGAAAATCCTAGAATGTTATCCTCAAAAACTTTAATTTCTTTTCCACTGGAGAAAGAAAGACATGAAAATTGGATGATGTGGGGGTGAATAAATTATCAGGACATTTTAACTACTCCTTTAAGCAGGAATGCATTGAACTTATCAAAAGTGACAGTAAAGACATCTCTCTCTCTCTCTCTCTCTCTCTCTCTCTCTATAGGAGAGCGTATTTCAGGAGGCAGGAGGTCTCGCTCTCGGATTCGGGCTGGCAGAACTTCCCAGTGAAAGTGACTGTGGAAGTGATCCGAGACTCTGTCCTGGACTCTCATGGTTTCAGTCTTCTCAGCACAGCTCCCCCTGCTGGTCAGGGACGTCACTGCAGGTGCACACACACACACACACACACACACACGTGGAGTTCGGCTTACGGGACGCGCCGGGGAAGGTTGTTTTTGAACACAGATTATGATCTAAGCGAAGCCGGGTTTGGATGCTGTCCTTACAGTGCTTGAGATCATGTGAAACAGCACAACGAGATCTTTTATATTTCTCAGACTGAGACACCAATAACATTACATCGTGACTTCTAAGAAGCAGTGTTATTTTTAGTATTATAGTATTTATTAATATTTTGAATTTGTTTTTATTTTTATTTTTTCATTTTCATTTTAGTCCTTTTTTTCTCTCATTACATATGTTTTATTACTATTTTGAATTATTTTCCATTTTAATTTTAGCTAGAGTTTGTCATTTTGTTGTGTTATTGTAAAAAAAAAATCTAGGTTTTAAATTATTTATGTATTTTCCATTTTCACTTTAATTTTAGGTAACATTTTAGTCCTTTTTTGCATTTTTATATCACGTATTTTTTTTTAATTAATTATTATTTTATATGATCCTTTCATTTTAGATGAAGTTGCATTTTGTTGTATTTTTGTCAACAAAATTAGTTAAAAAATTAGTTTTTATTTTTAGATTTTATATTAAAATTAGGGCCGGGAAAAAGATTAATCGTGATTAATTGCATCCAAAATAAAAGTTTGTGTTCACATAATATACATGTGTGTAGTGTATATAATTATTTTATATATATAAATACACACACATGCATGTAAACATTTAAGAAATATTTGCATGTATATACTTTATATATATTTATACAAAATTAATATTATACATAAATATAAATATTTGATATATTAATAACACATTTTTCTTAAATATATACATGCATGTGTGTGTATTTATATATACAAAATATTTATACACACTACACACACATATATTATGTAAACACAAACTTTTATTTTGGATGCGATTAATCTTTTCCCAGCCCTGAATTAAAATACATTTTATATTGTATGCATTTGCCAAAAAAAAATCATTCATTGTGTAGTTTCTGTTCATTTTTATTTCAGCTTCAGATATTTCAGTACATGGCAGTCAAGTCAAGTTTTTCATATTTTATTTTATTTCAGTTAATGCTTTTTTTTTTTAAAAGCAACAAAAAATGGGTTTAGTTTCAGTTAAATATCGTTCTGGTCCTCAAAAGTGAATCTTCTAGACAGGATGTGTGTGTTCATGTCAGTTCTGCTCTGATGGAGAAAGTGTGAGCTCAACACCTGCTCCTCTCGGTTATTTCATTCATTAAGATGCACGGTGCACAAGCTCTTCCTCTCACACACAAACACACTCTGACACAACCTTCATCTATTCTCATTCTGAACCGAATGTCATAATAAATGCATGACAGAAGTCAATCCCAGAATGCATTGCAGTCAATTGCATCATTTAATTGAACTATTTCCATGAGATAGTGTAATTGCAGTATTGCCTAAAATCTCATGATGAGGTGCCATCTTTTCTCTCTCTGATTGAGTAATAACAGTGAATCAAACACACCAGCGTCACAGGAAGCGGCTCAGAGAATGATTGCAGTCTCTTTCACAGAGAGTCTGTTCTCTCGGCTCCGACATCCAATCAGTGACGGCCTGGGCTCTCCGCTGCAGTGATGAGGAGATTTTACCAGACGCTTTTATTTAGGAGGCGTATTGTATAAGGTCTTTGCTGCCCTAGTTATGGAGACTGATGTTTCAAGATGTTTCCCGCCTTTTGAAAGCATTTCAAATTCAAATCAGCCACTCATAAGATTCCATTTCTGGAGACAGTTATCGACTCGCTCACTAGATCTGGCAACAAAGCTCCTGTGTTCTCACACACACACACACACACACACACACACACACACACACACACACACACACACACACACTGATTCTGCAGTGCTGACGTCTCTCTTTTTTGCTGCAGAAACAGCTGATAAAAGTCCAGAGGGAAAACCTCACAGCCCTACAGCACATAATTGTGTGTGTGTGTGTGTGTGTGTGTGTGTTTGGCATGAAGACAAATGAGTGTAAATGGCAGGACAGAGCAATGCAGACTCTCAGTCAGACTCACACCAGACGTGACATGAATAATGAATTAACAATGCACCTTTCACATCCTTCATTATTATAACTTTGACATATTTAACATATTCAATGATCATAATCATAACTGTGTGTTGTATCATCAGATCCTCATATTAGAGTGATTTCTGAAGGATCATGTGACACTGAAGCTTTGATCACAGGAAATTACACTTTAAAATATATTCACAGTTGTAATATTTCAAAAATGTTACTGTATTCTGATTTTGATCAAATACATTTTGTTTTGGTCAGCATTAAAATCATAAAATCGTACAATTTAAATCCGAGGACGAGAAACAGAATCTCATCGCATTCATTTCTACATAAACTCAGCATAATAAACGTGCAAATACAGCTCACGATACGACTGAAGCAATAACTGACTCAAACACTCAGAAAATAACAATGTAACTTCTACATGAAAAGGTTAATTCAGGAATCAGGCAAGAATTAAAAAAGCTAAGTTAATTCTACATTACGACTCATTTGTGCTCATAAAGTTATAAAATGAAGTTAAACTACTCAACTTTTGTGAGCATCATGCGTAATGAATAATATAATGTTTTATATTTTATCATTCATTTTGCTGTTAGGTTCAGTAACTTGCCACTACTCAAAATGACACATTCATAATCAAAAATGACGATGCCATTGGCACATATCTATATTGTTTATTCAGATATTTCTAAGTAATGCATAACACTTTGTAAATCGTGGTTAAATTCAGTTTTTGCAAAAAAATTAATTTTACTCAACTTAGTTTAGTAGAGTTAATCCAGTATGTGAAATTTACTTTAAAACTATTGGCAAAAACGAACCCTTTACACAGAGTGTTAAAATGCATGAAACTTATCATAATATGTATTATTATGTGTGTGTGTTTATTTGTAGGAGGCCCAGCAGACGGACAGCTTTTTCCTGGAGATCAGATCTTAAAAGTGAACAATAAAATGGTGGACGATCTTTCCCTGAAACACACGGATCGGATGATCAGGTGACCGACGCCTCTGAAGAACTCTACTGGTGTAAATGTGATGAGGTCATGATGTGTTATGATTTATGATTTATGCTCCGCCCTCAGGGATTGCCAGGACTCTGTAACCATGACGATCCTCAGAAATATGACGGTGTGTATTGACCATTCTTCATCCTGTTCTCTCGTTTGTTGTTTTTTACTGATAAAATCAGTAATGAAATACCACTTTTATGATGGATAGATGCACTTTTATGATGATAGATGCACTTTTATGATGATAGATGCTCTTTTATGATGGACAGATGCACTTTTATGATGGACAGATGCACTTTTATGATGGACAGATGCTCTTTTATGATGGACAGATGCACTTTTATGATGGATAGATGCACTTTTATGATGGACAGATGCACTTTTATGATGGACAGATGCACTTTTATGATGATAGATGCACTTTTATGATGATAGATGCACTTTTATGATGGACAGATGCACTTTTATGATGGATAGATGCACTTTTATGATGGACAGATGCACTTTTATGATGGACAGATGCACTTTTATGATGGACAGATGCACTTTTATGATGATAGATGTTCTTTTATGATGATAGATGCACTTTTATGATGGATAGATGCACTTTTATGATGGACAGATGCACTTTTATGATGGACAGATGCACTTTTATGATGGACAGATGCACTTTTATGATGGATAGATGCATTTTATGATGGATAGATGCACTTTTATGATGGATAGATGCACTTTTATGATGGACAGATGCACTTTTATGATGGATAGATGCATTTTATGATGGATAGATGCACTTTTATGATGGATAGATGCACTTTTATGATGGATAGATGCACTTTTATGATGGATAGATCACTTTTATGATTGACAGATGCACTTTTATGATGGATAGATCACTTTTATGATTGACAGATGCACTTTTATGATGGATAGATCACTTTTATGATTGACAGATGCACTTTTATGATGGACAGATGCACTTTTATGATGGACAGATGCACTTTTATGATGGACAGATGCACTTTTATGATGGATAGATGCATTTTATGATGGACAGATGCACTTTTATGATGGATAGATGCACTTTTATGATGGACAGATGCACTTTTGTGATGGATAGATGCACTTTTATGATTGACAGATGCACTTTTACAGAACAATAGAGACACCAGAATAACAATATTCATGATTCTGAAGCTGAAAATACAGAATTATAGTAGACAAATATGCTTTCAATCCCTCACTGACTAGATATATTTAAAATAATATCGGCCATCTTTTACTGATAACATCAGACATTATCAGGACCCACAAATATTCCCCATTGCATAATTATACATTATATTTAACATTATTTATAGTAGTTTAATGAAGTACTGACACTAAAACTCTGAAAAAGTTCATTTCTTACTCACACAGTCATTTTTATTTTCGGGTGAACTTATACATAAAACATATTGCTGCATTTTTGTGATATATTGTGACATGATATACATTTTTACAAAAAAAGCTTCTTTTTGCTCTCAGAATCCCAAGTCTTCATTCATAACGGCAGAGAAGAGAGCTCGTCTGAGAAGAAACCCCGTTAAAGTGCGCTTTGCAGAAGAGGTGGTCGTCAACGGACACACTCAGGTAAAGCCAACCCTGTTTCAGACGTCACACACTCCCCAACCAATCAGATCAATCGATCAGAATATTTGCATATTCATAGAACCGCAAATACTAAACGAGGCAAGGGTGTCGAATTACATTCAGGATGAGGATGAAGATTTCTTTCCAAGGAAAAAACATTTAAATGTAATTTTGTTGTTGTTTTGAAGGATACAATTATTGACTACAAGGGGACTTTACACTAATAATAGCCTATTAAGTGAGTAACTGAACACTACATTATTTTTATAACTGAAGAATTTATACATTTAAAGGCGCAGTAAGTGATTTCTGAGAAACGCTGTTGAAAGGTGATAAAACCGAGCAGCAAAACACTCTTGCAGCCAATCAGCAATAAGGGGCTTGTCTACTCATTTTGGGGGGAGGAGCCTGTGTTACATAGTGTGCTTTTAAATTTGGTGGTGGAGCCAACAAGATCCTCATGGGGAGGGGCGTGTTTATTTTGGTGATTTCAAATATCAGCTCTGTTGAAAAAGTTAAATTAACACGTAATTACATTAAATATGATTGTGACTAAATGTAGGGTAAGTACAAATGTGTGTATATGCTAATATATCAGGCTAATGGGGTATCTGTATGCTTATTAATCCTGTCCGATTTTTTTTTTTGCCAGATGAGATTTTATCTATGGATCATATTTGTATATTTTAATTCCTTTCTTTGTAAAGCACTTTAAATTACCATAGTGTGTAAAATGTGCTATATTAATAAACTCGCCTTGCCTAGCGATAGTAATATGAGTGCATCGTCTCTGTGAATCTAAAACCTTTAATACTGCCATGTTTTGTTCACTGTGTCCAGGGAAACTCTCTTCTCTTCCTTCCCAACGTCCTGAAGGTTTACCTGGAGAACGGCCAGACCAAAGCCTTCAAGTTTCACAAGACCACCACCGTCAAGGTTTGAGATATGCATTTGGCAGAAACACTATTTTATGTTAACATAAGGCTAAATTTAGACCATAACAGTTGAACATTCTTCAAAATATCTTCTGGTTTTTATGTTTAGCAAATGAAAGATAGTCATACAGGTTTTTTCTTGAAAGATACTCTAAATAAGAAACTGCCAGTAGGTGGCGGTAAATCTCTAAACAAGTAAGTCATTGAATCATTCATTCGACTCGTTCAAACGGCTGATTCATTCATTAATGAAGTAAATGACTCTCTTTATGAATCATTGCTTCACCTAATTGATTTGCACAAGCAACTGATTCCTTCAGGAATAAAGTAAATGACTCTCTTTATGAATCATTGGTTCACCCGTTTGATTCACACAAACGGCTGATTCCCTCAGGAATAAAGTAAATGACTCTCTTTATGAATCATTGGTTCGTCCGATTGATTCGCTCAAACCGCTGATTCCTTCTGAAGCGAAACACCGTTGTGTGGCTGAACTGAGCTGGACGATGACATCACGGTTTTCTCCAGAGTGGCTAAATCTATAAATAAACTAAACTAATAACTTTTTACAACAAAACGAAGCATCACTGAACTCACTAATGACACTATTTCCTTCTGGAAAGAAACTTTGCTGCATTATTTTCTGTAAAGCTGCTTTGAAACAGTCAGTAGTGTATATAAATAAAGCTGACTTGACTTGATTGCGTAATGTCGTTGTGTGGATGTGGTTTTCTGTGTGTGCAGGACATCGTGTTGACTCTGAAAGAAAGGCTGTCCATTCGCTCGATTGAGCATTTCTCACTGGTCCTGGAACAGCAGTACAGCATCACTAAACTACTGTTGCTGCACGAGGACGAGCTCATACAGAAGGCAAGCAACACACACACACACACACACACACACACACACATCATCTTCAGTCTATAGACACTATACTGTGCACCATTATTGAAACACACTACACACATGCAATCTCTCTCTCTCTGATTCATATTAGTGAATTGGTTCATTTGGACAGTTCATTTCAGTCTGCCAGTTCTAAAAATATTTCACTGATTCTCTCCATCATCCTTCAGTTTTTCTTTTTTTATTGCTGTAAAAATTAAATATGGTGCAATTATTTCAGTAATTCATCTTAAAAGGTGAAACTAATATATTATACAGAGACTCATTACATGCAAAGTGAGATATTTCAAGAATATAATATTTAAAATATTGTGAAAAGGTTTTCCCATAATCATCAAAATGATAACAAATAAAGGCTTGAAATATCTCACTTTGCATGTAATGAGTCTATATAATATATTAGTTTCACCTTTTAAGTTGAATTACTGAAATAAATGAATTTTTGCACCATATTCTGGAATATACGCCTTTATTTTTAATCATCTAAACATGTTGCAACTTATAATCAAATCCCTTTAAGACAAGCACTTTCACTCTTTGAATGGGGAAACATTAAATTCTCCAAAACTGTAAATGATTAAATTTCATATTTGAAACACTAATGAAATCTGACAACAACCGTCTCGTAGATTTTATTTCTAAATGCTGGAATCATGACAGAAAGCGTGTTTTCCCGGCGTCTCAGAAACTGACTGTATTTATAGAGACTGGAGCTTCTAACATTAATCTGCGATTTAACAATCAGCGATTGGCTCTTTTCTGTAGGAGGCGGGACTTAATCCGCCATATTGCTGTTGCACTTTCTCCCACTCATAGTGATACGAGTGTAGAAAGTCTGCGTTATAATCCAAAGCAACTGATATAATGCAATTAACATCAAGCAAGCAAAACATACGGTACTGGAGCCCAAGTTATTTGTATTTCACACTCGTCGCTAGTTCCAGTTTTGCTTTAAATACATTAATCAACATTAGAAGTGGATCAAAACCTTTCATGAATTTTGAACAATACCCGTTCTTATCTTCGGACAACTTTTTTTTGACCCACTTCTACTGTATATTGATTTACTCTTGGTGTTTATAATAAATGTTGTTAATAATGAGTGCAACTACTGTAATTGGCAAAAACAGTAAAACGTTTAATTCACCAGTATTTTACATTGTTTCTGAA
This sequence comes from Hybognathus amarus, assembly GCA_030378365.1. Lineage (NCBI taxonomy): Eukaryota > Metazoa > Chordata > Actinopteri > Cypriniformes > Leuciscidae > Hybognathus > Hybognathus amarus. Next base: position 45,398 of record JAQIUQ010004607.1, on the reverse strand, counting down.
TATAACAATAAAACGTGCTTATATGAATTTTTTTGCAAGGATATTTCCATGAAATACTGTAGTTAAATCACATGCATGCATGAAGACACAACTTTGGTTTACAGATGTGTGTAATGTTCTAACACTATATAACTATAACTGCACCGTTGGAGTTTGTAATAAGCGCTCGTGGTGTTGTGCTCCTCCAGGTGGTGCAGAAGAAGGATTGCACGAACTACAGGTGTCTGTTCAGGGTCTGCTTCATCCCCCGAGACCCCATGGAGCTCCTGCAGGACGACCCCGTGGCCTTCGAGACCTCTTCCACCAGGTCACACACTGCACTACAGCTGCGACTGTCTCAAATATGGGGACAATAACACACACTCAGGGCCTGTTTTAACCATCTAAGCGCACGGTCTGAAGCTCACGGGCAAGTCCGAATCCACTTTTGCTAGATGGGAAAACGGTCGGTGGTCCCGGTGCATGGTCTCCATTCTCTTAATGAGTAATGGGTGTGTTTTGGGCGTAACGTGCAATAAACCAATCAGTCTCGTCTCCGATTCCCTTTAAAAGCCAGTTGCGCTCGCGTCATGGCGGATTCGCTTTTTACATGGAGGAATTAGCAAGCGGAAAAACTGAACGCTTCTCCAGAGAGCAAACGGATCTGCTCGTGTGCGAGGTTAAAGTGTGTGTGTGGTTAAACCTCAAGCGAGACCATCTACGGGGACATAGTGTGTGCGTTATGCACCCGCCTATAGGCGCACATTACTAACATATACTACCAGGGCTTAACATGAACTTTTTTGCTCACCAGTCACTGTGGCGAGTGGTTTTCCACAGTTACTCCGCATTTTCACTGGCCACAATTTGTACACCGATACCATAGGGGAATAACTACCATATAGATATTTTTAATAGTGTCTCATAATTTGGCAGCCGGTTATATTAGGCTACTGTCACTTTAAGACATGTCGGACCAATTATACTGTTTTATATAGCCAATATACTTTATGTGCTGCACTTTGGGTTTGAGCACAAAATCTGCGGGAATTAGTAAAATTGTGTTCAATACGCGCCAATCCCTCGCCAGATTCAAGCCCTGAACCACCAACAATATCCATCCGGAGCAAATGAAACGAGTGAGTAAGGTTTGTGTGTCGACTCGCTGTCGGAGAGATTAGACAACAACGCGCCTGAACACACACTCGTTCTTAGACCAGCAGCCCAAGGGCGCACAAATAGGCGCAAATGCATTTGCTATTCCAACGTGACATGACTTTTGCGTAAACATACTCGCCACTTTCAAGTCAAGATACTTTGTCCACCAGATGGCATCCACCTCATTTCAAAAATTGCTTTTATGAGGCCTAGGCTTGACTCTAAAATGAAATACAGCTTTAAAAAAAAAAAAAAATGTAAAATATTTTTTCTATTATGTTCAATGGGGGGAAATTGGCCATAATTATTTCTTTAATATTAATTATAATTTTTTTTTTACATTTTCTCAAAACACCAAAAAAGAAAAAGAAAAAAATATTATAAAAAACGAGTTAAAAAAAATCATGATTTTTATTTTTAAATATGAATCCCGCCCTTTGGGTCCATTTGAACCCCGACACCTGAGTGTGACTCTGAAACGAACAACCCCAGAGGGTTAAACAGACGCGGCGCAGGACGTGAAAATGAAAACTGCGTCGGGCTGAAACTAGCAAAACACACCAGGTCCGGGTGTGTGATAGCCGCCCATAATGAAAACAAGTTATTGAATCACTGTAACAGTAGAAACATGAAAACATGTTCTAGTAGAGCTCAAAAACAACATCATGACTTTAGGTCACCTTGAACTATAGTAACCCTGTTGTACGCGTGTGTGTGTGTGTAGAGTGTGGGAGATGTGTTACAGGAACGCTACGCTGTAGAGATGAAATGTAACACAGCGCTGAGACTCGCCGCTCTCCACATGCACGAGAAACTGGCGAGCTGCGGACAGACGACGAGAGCCTCTGTTAAGAGTGTTGTGTAAGAGCGCACGGATACACTCACAAATACTCTGATACATTATAAAACAGTCATTGAAACATACGTGTGTGTGTGTGTGTGTGTGTGTGTGTGTGTGTGTGTGTGTCAGTAAGGAGTTTGGCTTGGAGAGCTTCATCTCTCCCACCCTGCTGGAGGAACATGAGAGAGAAAGATCTGCGGAAAGCTCTCAATCACCACATGAAGAAGATCCAGTCACTGCTAGAACCACGGCAGAAGGTGTGTGTGTGTGTGTGTGTGTGTGTCTATCCCAGGTGGGGAAATGAACCTGAATGCACACAGACTCATGGGGACTCAATGTTCACTGTGAGAGCTAAATTGAGGAAACAAGCTTATAAATCATACAGAATGAGATTTTTTGAGAATATATAAAATGCAGAAAGATGTGTGTGTGTGTGTGTGTGTGTGAGTGATAAGCCATGCGGATAAGATATATATATGTGTATATGTATATATATATAAGTTTGGGATCGGTAAGATTTTTAAGAGAAGACTATGGAAGCTTGTTTTCGCCACAGAATGAAAAATAAAAAAGATAATTGCGACTTTTTATCTCACAATTCTGACTTTTTTGTCACAATTGCGAATTTACATATCGCAATTCTGACTTTATAACACGCAATTCTGAGAAATAGAAGTCGCAATTGCATGTTATAAAGTTCAGAATTGATTTATATAAAGTCACAATTGCGTGTTTAGAAATGTCAGATTTAAACTATTCTGAGGGGAAAAAAGTTAGTATTTTTTTCCTTAGAATATGGCCCAATGAGGTCGCAATTGCGAGTTTATATCTCACAACTCTGAGAAAAGATGTCAGAATTTCAAGATATGAACTTGCAATTATGTGTTATAAAGTCAGAGATGTTAAACTCGCAATTGTGAGAAAAAAGTCTAAATTCTGTCTTTTATTCTCGCAATTGCAACTTTTTTTCTCAGAATTGCGACCTCAGAATTCTGACTTCATATTCGCAATTGTGATATGAAAAGTCGCAATTATTTTTTTATTCAGTGGAATCAAGCTTCCATAGAAGACTTCTCAAAGAATCCAGAAAAAGAAAATTGCGCATAATTGTTTTCAACGCTGATAATAATCATAAATGTTTCTTGATCATCAGATCATCATATTAGAGTGATTTCTGAAGGATCATGTGACACTGAAGACTGGAGTAATGATGATAAATTCAGCTTTGATCACAGGAATAAATTATTCTTTACTATATATTCACATAGAAAAATGGTTGTTTTAAATTGTAATAATATTTAACAATAATACTTTTTTAAATCGAATAAGTGCAGCCTTGGTGAGCAGAAGAGACTTATAAAAACTATTAAACGGCAGTGTGTAGTGTGTATATTTATGTTTTTATATACACATATTTATATGTACATTGTGTAGTTTTTAAGAAGATGATCCTGTAGGTTATATCCTGCCCATTTAATCACACACACTGGGTTTCTGTGCCGAGTGTGTATTTAGTCGTGCGCATCCCACTGCACACACACTCTCCGCTGAGCCTCTCTGTCGCCCCCTCAGGTGATCTCCGCGTCTCAGGCCCGGCTGGCCTATCTGACACAGATGGCGGAGCTGATGTCGTACAGTGGGAGGAGCTACAGCGCCACCATGCTGGTAAGAGAGGTCCTGCACCTGACACACTCAGCTTGAATGTATTTGACACAGATGCACTGCGTTTATTTGCCTCTCTTTATCTTTTTACCATATAAATACCATAAACAAAATAAAGAAAAAATAAAGAAACACTTATAATAGTGCTGGGCGAACTATGATGGTATTATTATTTGGGTTAGAATGCCTTTTTTTACTGTCTTGAGTGAGTATTGTAGAAAGGTCCCACACTAGTTTTAAAGGGGTCATGAACTGGCTTTTTAAATAATTTATATTGTTGTCTGAGGTCAACGTATGACATTCGCTTGGTTTTTACAATAAAAAACATCACAATGAATAAGTAATAGGCTATTTTCTACCCTAGTTTTGAGCCTAGCTGAAAAACGCTCGGATTGTATGGGCGTCACTGTGCATCACAGACCAGTGCAACAGTGAAAACAGTGTTTAAGCGACATAGTATTGCAGAATATTAAATATTAATATCATAACAAAAATAAACCCCGGTATTGGTATGGACCCGGTACACCGCCCCAGCACTAACTTACAATACATATGTATGTCTCATTATAACACATGTACACACACATCCATAGACATGCACTGGTCACATCTTACATTCATGATCACATGATTCGTTCCAATTCTGCAATACAATGTCAAGGGTTGCACTTTTTTTCTCGTTTCTCAGTTCCAGCCACTGTAATCTTTTCAACCACTTCCCACAAGTACATTGTTTTAAAGTTATGCTCAAGATTCCACTCATTGTATTTCTCTATTCAGATCCTGCCAATAAAAATAATAACGTTACAGTCCCAAAAGATGTGAAAATTATACGTGTGCATTATATTTGCACATTTTCTCCAGCATTCACCAGCCTTTTGATTCCCAGTTTGCATATTTTTACTGGGGGTTATGAAGAACCTTATTGCATTTTTCCAAGCAAATTTCCTCTTTTTTATCTTTTTTTGGAAGATAATGTTACACTGGATAAAATCTTGTCGAAGCATCCTCCCATTTTCAAGGATATTAATTTTGATCATGTTATATAAGCTGTTCTGGACGAGGAAGAGATTTGGATAAAATAGCAGCATATTTCGCAATGGCATAAAAATAAACCTTGAAATGAGTGATTCATTAAAAAGACCTTGCTCATAAGATTAGTTCGTTCATGAATCAGATAAAGACGACCTACTCTATCTGTTTTCCACTTTCGTCTGTCTTCAGTGTGTAATGTTGGTGTTTGATCATGAAGGGTGTAATATGGGCTCTTTAAGGTTATCTACATCCTTTATATATAGATGAATGTTGGAGTAAATGTGTGTCTTACAGCTGCAGGACAGGGAGTCACTGGTGAGTTTGCTGGTGGGAGACGGATCGAGGATCAGCCAAATACTAAACCACCAGCTCAACATGATCTCCACCATCATTGACTTCCACTACATCACCCGAATAGAAGTGCTCTCCAAAGTCTGACCGAGTCAGCATGGTGAAGATTTATCTGCAGGACATACCGGGTGTGTACACGTCTCAAATTAACATTCTTAAAGGGACAGTTCACCCAAAAATGGAAATTAGCCATGATTTACTCACCCTGAAGTCATCCATTCTTCTGTGGAGCACTTTGACAGATTTGATGGATAGCCCTTTTATGATGGACAGATGCACTTTTATGATGGACAGATGCACTTTTATGATGGACAGATGCACTTTTATGATGGACAGATGTACTTTTATGATGATAGATGCACTTTTTATAATGATTAGATGTTCACTTTGTAGTAGGTAGAGTGTACACTTTTGTGATGATAGATGCACTTTTATGATGGATAGATGTACTGTTATAGTGGACAGATGCACTTTTATGATGGACAGATGTCACTTTTATGATGGACAGCTTTTATGATGGACAGATGCACTTTTATGATGGATAGATGCACTTTTATGATGGACAGATGCACTTTTATGATGGACAGATGCACTTTTATGATGGACAAATGCACTTTTATGATGGACAGATGCACTTTTATGATGATAGATGCACTTTTATGATGGACAGATGCACTTTATGATGGACAGATGCACTTTTATGATGGACGGATGCACTTTTATGATGGACAGATGCACTTTTATGATGGACGGATGCACTTTTATGATGGATGGATGCACTTTTATGATGGACAGATGCACTTTTATGATGTAGATGCACTTTTATGGACTTGCAATTATAAGACCTTGGAAGAGCCACGACATGTTTTTTTAATACATGTATTCGTCTGAAAGAAGAAAGTCATATACAATTAGGATGACTTCTGGGTGAGTAAATCATGGGCTAATTTAATTTTTTGAGCAAACTATCCCTTCATTAAAATGCTGAAACTGGGCCTTCAGAACATACAGGTGTGGATAAAAACCCAGGGACAGAAATATGTTTTAATCTCTCCCTTTTAATATAAATAAACCATCAGACGATCTCTTTCTCCTGCAACTTCCAGCCTATAGCCCTGTTAATGGAGTCCGTAGCAGCGAAAGACCTGTCCTGTCTACTGGCCGGATGCTGCAAACTGCTGGTGGACCCAAACATCAATGTTTTTCGCTGGGAACCGAGACCTAAAATGCGACGCATTCCGGCGGAAGGAAGGTACTGTAGGGGATGACCTTTTTTTCCTCTCTTGCACTGTTTAATAAGTTTTCTGAAGCCATTAAAGTCCCCCTGTAGTCAATAATTATATCTCTTAAAACTCATCTTTCTTTTAATGTGTTGGTGTAGGGTATGTTTCTCGATGTGGGAGCGATTCTGAAGACTGTTCAGAGGATGACTATGCCATGGAGGGACTGCTGGACACTGAAGACACTATATCCACTCATACAAATGATGGTACGGAGGAAGGAGAGGAAGTCGAGGGAAAAAGCGGAAGCGGAAAGAGTCAGAGTGATTGTAACACATCCCTTCTTAGAGGATGAAGGAGACGAGGCGAGCAAGACAGAGTCTGTTGGAGACGAGGATTACGCCCATGAGAATGGACGCCCTTTTGGAGACTGGATGGTACACGGACCCTCGGGTCAACAGCAGCTTTTCCAGTTTGTTCCAGTAACTCGTTGAATGCACTGAGAGGAGAGCATCAAGGCAGCCATTGGTGGGCTTGGCCAAATGGATGTCTCTCTGGAAGAAAAGCCAAGTTCCGAGTCTTGTATCTGGGGCCTCAAGTCTGGATGTCATCACCCTTACCTCTTAGAGGTGTCAGAGCGTTTGCATGAAAGGGGCAGTTCAAACAAACCCGGACGACCTAGTGACCTGACTTATGATAATAACTCAGGTATGTGCTTCTCTGAACTCTCCCAAATGTCAGACAGCTTGCCAAGTCCGCCTGCGGCCAGCGACGATGCATTGGGCGAGGAGGACGATGACGATCACATTTTCACCATGTCAGCAGAATTTGAGGCAGTGTTAGCATCCTGTACCGCTAACAGCATAAATGCTAAGTTAGCAGGAGTGAACTTTCAGGCTCTCTTCACCAGGATTCACAACAATCCAGCTTGTAGACAAGACGGAAACAGCTTCCCAAAGAACCAGGCAAATGAAGCTAAACCACAGGAACCATCTTCAAAAGTTAATGCACAATCTGTGCTGAAGGGAACTGTGCCCTCAGATGTCCCTGAAAAACAAAGGGCTCTAGGGACAGTTATTCATCGAGAAGGAAGAATTTTATGTATGCCCAAGATCGATTTACCCCTCCCATCACAGAGCAAGGCCTCACAGGTCAGTGAACCATCTTTTTTTACCAGAAAACATGTGCATTCCTCAGAGGACTGTTCCAGGTTCAATACAAGTTAAGCTCCATCTGCAACAGATGAACGCAATGAGAGAAAGATGTTTTGACTAGGTCAAATTGTAAATTTGTCTAAATTATTTTTGCATTTATTTTACATAAAGCACATTACTTGATTTTTTCTGAGTAATGAGTCAAAATTATGTTTTTGAAGGTAATTGATATTGTCACAATTATTACCACAAGTTTTGAACCTGGAATATTCCTTTAAAATGTTAAATATCTAGGTTTTTATTGATGCTTTTTCATCAAACGTCCAAGTCTCTCATATCTCTTCTTTTTTTGCAGAGAAAAGCTCAAATTCTCAGAACATGCATCCTTCTCTTAGCATTTATGACATCAAGGTTATTGTGGACAAGACAAAAGCTCCTGAATCCCAGAGATAGCAAGGAGGAGGACAGCGCGGCAGCAGAGGACCTCAAAGAAAAACCTTCACTTCCCAACCATTTCACCCCTCTGATCCCGGAGTCTAAAAACCCTGAATTGGAGGTCCATCAGCCCTCAATGATTTTGCCCCCTAAACCTACACCTGTGGAGCCTAAACCTTTCTCTGCAAACCACTCTACGGGGTCCAGAAGCCCAGCACTGCAATGGGGACATCCCTGGCCGAAATGCTCATCTGCTGGAGATGGAGCCAGAAACCATGGAGTTTAAACCAGTCACAGGCCCTGGACCACCAATGTCTTCCTCAATAATTACGGCTGTACGCAATCTACGCTTCCCAGCAGATCTTAGTAGACCTGGAGACTCTTCAAAATGGACACGGACGTCAAAATGGAATATCTGACCATGTCCCAGCCTGTCTAGAACAGAAGACTACTCCAAATCATGTGGATCTAGAAGGACTTAGTAAAGACATTAAGCCAAGTCAGAAAGAGCCAACAAATGCCAAAGGAACAACTGAATTTGGGAAAATACCAGCAGACAAAAATGCTCCTCTACAACAACAATCATCAGACTCCCTTGAAACTATAAAAACAGAAAATAAAGTCCTCCAGGTGAACACAAAGCCCCCAATTCCTCCCAAGCCTTCATTCATTGTTTTACAGCCACCCTCAAAGGAAGTTGATGCCCAGTTACAAAAACCTGGGGAAAAGGCAAAAGTTCCCCCCAATGGTCTTTCTCTACACCCATGGTCTCAGAGAAATGGTTCCAGTTCCTCCCCACCCTCTACACTGAGTAAAGGTGTTTCACTTAGTCATGAGAACCTAAGAACTGAACTAAAGGCTAAAAGCTCTACAGTCAAACCGACAAGTGCTTCAACCACTCCTACCCCATCTCCATCTCCCTTACCTTCTCCCTCAGTTCAGTCTGTGAATATTGTTCCTGAAGATCCAACCGGGACTAGTTTCCCCAGCAGAACAGGCTCGATCCGGACGTCTGTCTGCCACAGCCTTGCGTGGAAAAATTCAAGATATGCCCTGGTACCTCACCCGTTCCCAAGAGATCTTGGGGACAGTAGCACTCAGCAACACTATTTCATCAACAGGTAATAAATCAACCAATGGGACAGGTGTGAATCACGAATTAAAGGTGTCCCCAAGGCCACTTCAGTGCCATCTTTGATTGACTGGAAAGAGAAAGATGCTGAAGTAGTCATTGTGAAGCTCAAAGATGGACCAGAGGAAGTGTCCACAACTCCTGTGAAGGACACCAATGGGAAACCTCCAATGTCGTCGAGCCATTTCCTGACCTGAGGCAGAAATTGTCCACTGAAGCCCCAGAGTTGCACCGGCATTTTGGGACCTGCAAGTCCGAACAACCTCAGTCACACAAAGGCAACCCTTCCAGAGATTCGAACTTGACAATGCTTCCCCTCTGTCCTCTACAAACCGTGATGCATGTGGCTGCCATACAGTCTACGCCAACTGTTTCAGCGGAGATACAGAGGACAACTGCGGCTTTGATGATGATCTGACCGTTTTACGAATTCTCCCGTCGAAACCAGATCAGTAAACCACCTCAACCCACCCCAGGTGCCTCCCCTGCAACCCTCTCTGAGTCCCTCTCCGAATGTCTTATCCCTACTCAGAGATTCCCCTCGCCCCTTGTCCACATCCTCAGAACTCAGTCCACTCCTGATCCCGCCCAGACCTCTGGAATCTCTGACTCTAGACCACTACGGACCAATGGATAACCCCCTCAGCTTTTTGCAAGGCCGCCATTATGTTACCCGGTCAGAAAGGTGCGGGGCTTGGAGGCGGCTATGCCTGTTTGCAGCGAGACATTAATGAACTTCTTTTAGTGTTGAAGAAAGGACCTTCTACTGTGCACCCTCCAACCCACAAGGGGGAATGCAAAAATTACAACAGTGAATAGGCATTCGCTTTCAGAAACCGAAGAGATGCCTGGTTCAGACGGAGGCACGAAGGTTGGCATCAGGGATGCCAGAGAGCCACACGGGTAGGATGGGCACCTGACGATGCTCTTGTGTCACTTCGGAAACAGCTTTGGAGCTCTAGTGCAACTTGCCTCAACCTGCATGCGAGTTCCCTGTTCGGACTGCGGAGGATGTCATGGGGATATCGATGCAGACGAGGCGCTTGGGAAGCTTGAGAGATCGTGGACCTCTATGAGGAGTTTGTAGGTGCTGTGAGGAAACCGCAGAGAGGGCGAGGTGTCAGACTCTTGGCCAGAGCAGTGTACGGTTCTCATCTCAACAGTCTTCTCGCTCACACAACTGTTTCAAACCGGACACAGACATAGACAATGGAAATGTACCTCTGAACTTTTAAACTGTACCTTCCGGGACCCTCTCAAGGGATCGTAGAGAGGCGAGCAGAGAGATTGTACTTAAAGTAGCGATGCCTTTCTGGCATCTAAAAACGGATTGTGTGCTGGCACACAAGAATAATAGTAAGTGCCGTGAACACACACACACACAGTTAGCGAATTAACAAGTGAGGACTGTTACATGTTAACCTGTTTGTCTTGCCAAGTCTCCCTATAAACGTTACTGGAATTATGCATTCGGACATAGCTATTTTCTAACAGTTCTTTAATTCCTGATGTATGTACAGTCTGTAGTATGTATTTATTTTTACATACAGTATATGTGCACCGTGGTTTATAACTTGCCATACCTGCATTTTGTTTGTTTTGGGTGTATGTGAATCCCTACCTCTTGCTCTAACTGAGTTAAACAGTGTTATGAAGCTTCACTCAGTTTCACGTTTAGTTTAGTTTAGTTGTGCTGCTCTTTGCCAGATTGAAGGAACAAAGTAAACAGACACCCAGACAGCAACATAGTGTTCGACCACATCTCGAGCCGTGTGGAATCCATGTGTATCAGATGTGGGCCGGATCTGGGCCATAAGGTTTCCATGTGTACCAGATGTGGGCCATGTGGAATCCATGTGTACTCAGTTTGGTCTACATCTGGGCAGTGTGGATTCCATGTGTACCCAGATGTGGGCGAATCTGGGGGGCGTGTGGAATCCATGTGTACCAGATGTGGGCCGGATCTGGTTCGTGAGAATCTATGCCTACCATCCGGGCCTATATCGGGGCCAAGTGGAATCCATGTGTACCAGATGTAGGGTTGGGTATCATTTGAATTTGACGATTCTGATTCCGATTCCTTGTTTCGATTCACGGTTCCTAACGATTCTCGATTCTGATTCTTTTAAGAGGCAGGGTCAAAAAAGCTTAGCTAACCTTGCTAACCAACGGTCTTTCTGAAGGAAATACTCCTTCTGTCACAAATACTCCTTTTGTTACAAATGTTGCATTTTGCCGAGATTTCGTTATTTTTAGAAACGTGAAGCCACACTTCGGACCGCCGACGTAAGCTACTCATGTTCGAACTTGACGCGGTTATGCCAACACTTCCAGTAGACGCTTCTTCGTTGGTGTTGTTCAGCAGTTTCTTCTTCGGTCGACGGACTGTTAATATCCGAAACTAGGAATCGTAATTTTAACTTTTTGAACGATTACGGGAAAAACGAAAAGTTAGTCCCAGTTCCAGTCGATACTCCATTCTCGATACCCAACCCTAACCAGATGTGGGCCGGATCTGGGACTCTACTAATCCCTAACAGTAGATGCTGGGACAAAACACTAAAAAACCCAAATACTTATGCAGTAGCGTCTTACCAGACGATCCAAAGGACTTTCATTTCATTCAGTCTACATTAGGTTTTCCTGACTGTAGAATGAGAGTTGATGGCAATAGAAGTGTGGCCGTTTGGGATTTTTGTAACGATGTTCGGCGTGTCAGGTTTGGCTTTTGATGTTTGTTTTTATATTGACCTATCAGCTGACTGTCAACCACAGAGATTGGTGTGGTCCAAAGACGTAATAGCACAACTGGGGCGTGTTTACACAACAACGTTGTCACCATGTTACTGTAGCACCCGTAAGCAATCCCACCGATAGCCGCTCAATTTCTCACTCTTTCCCCATTTTTGACTATGCAAGCTTCACGATTTGTATCCGAAATTTTCCACATATTATACTTTCTTACATTTTATACATATCAAAATAATTTTCAATTTGTTGTAAATCACTAATGTTTTCACTTTAGAGGACTTCCCTGGCAAACCTAGGCCTTATATTTAATCCTGGAGGATCGTTGTGAACGTTTTTTTTTAAATTGCATCGTTATGCAAATGCAGCATATATATTTATTTTTGCCTTCTGTTTAATTTAAACAGAAAGGTTTAGGATTTTTTTTTAAAGTGGTGAACAGCACCATATTTCAGTATGCATTAAACATCCATAAGGCCAGAAACATGCTCCACACAAATATGTGAATGCAGTTGCTTCTAATGACACCAGGGGCCTGTACCATGATGGTAGTTGAACAAACTCAGGGTTGCAGGATTAGTTTAGAGTTGACAAAACTAAACCAATCCAACCAGGGTTTGTTGGTACTATGATGCTCTCTGTCAACGCAGGCTTTGATCCTGAGTTTAGGTGTGACATCATCAGTCGCAAACAGCCAATCACATGCTGAGAAACTCATTTGAAGCGAAATTCACTTATTACTTAAAATATTAAAAATTTAAACAAATTTCACATGTTTACTATTAAAGAGGACAACTAAAAAAAAAAGTTCTCTCTACTGTATATCAGTAAGTTTATATAGTTTATACAGAGAGAATTGAAGAGTCATGTTATAGCTTTATCGACTCTAAAGCGTATTTATATTACCTTTATATATTATTCGTTTAAACTCTGAGTAATAATAATAATTGATAAACTAAAATTACTACGTGTAATCGATTAAGGGTAAAATAATTACATAATACATCTAAATCATACAAAATTAATATTTTAAATAAGCATTACTAAAAGCCATACGATTTTGTCTTTAAAATAATTTCTGTGTCATGAATTTCCTGTGTTACGCTTTAATGTGGAGTGGAAACAAGTGACTTTATCGCATCAGACATGTGACACTTTGCTCACAGCTGATTGGTCCAACTTCGCTTGAGATCAGGCCAGACCAGGTTAGCTGTGGAGCGTGAGTTTCCATGGCGATGAACATGCTAGACGCCAAACCACTTTCATAGTGCCAAAAACCCAGGGTTGGTGCTAACTAAACTTACACACACCTGGCTATCCCCCTAAACCGGCTTCATGGTACAGACCCCTGCTTAATTTCATAACGTAATGCATAACACAGTGCAAGTTGCTTTGCCTTTTTAGCATCATTGCAGCAGGTGCCCTACGCGAACATTAGCGTAAACGGCCTACTATCATGGCTGAGCAACCGTTTGAAGAGAATCTCGCTGAGCAAGTTCTTACGGCCAGCAACCAGAATAACAACAAATCTGACATCTGAAGGAAACTCTATCAGCCCTGGGATGGTTTATGCAACAGAACACGTTAAGTATGTTTCAGGTCTAAGAACGATTATTTAGGATTTGTATATCACAAAAAAATGATTGGGGAATTCATTAAAGATCTATACGCTAAATTTTGAGTACTTGAGCATATTCAGTTGCCCAGATCTGATCTCAGAACAGTATTATGTGGGTTAGAATTCAAGGGTTAAAATGATGTCCATTTCCAGATCAGGTTTAAAACTGCAACTTCCGTCCAGAATACATAATTAAATCACCCATATCACATGACCAACCTGAGGTCAATGGATGAATTATGACACCATCCTCGTTTAGTTCAAGTTACGTTTAGTGCAATTTTCTAATGTAAAGAATATCACCCATATTAGACACTCCATTAAGCAAACACACACACACACACACACACACTGCCAGATTGTGGTTATCAAGTCAGATTGAGATGATTCATCGAGAGAAAAGTCATGAGAAGGAAAGAGACAAATATGTAATGTGATATTATTCATTCTTTTCACAGAAATTACTTTCATATTGAACATGTTTCCGTATGAAATCTTCCTGTAATATGAAGGTCCTATGAACTGCCATTGTGTTTGTAGCAAAAAAAACTGCTTGTAAGGACCGTATGTACTGAGACGTGTTGTATGCAGACGATTGTCTTTCAAAGTGCACAAAACAAAAACCTGAAATGAGAAGGGACGATATGAAATATGCTTTGCATTCCCTCTACTGCGTTCATGATAATAAAGGTCTGATTTTGAATGACACTTGCTATGGAACTAATGTATGATTTATTCATTTTTTATGCTTTTTTTATTTTCTTTAGCAACATCATTTCAGTTGATTTTGGGATATTGAAATATTACCGTTATTGACCCGTTTTGTGAGGTTTGCATGCGTGATTTTATATGTTTATTTGTTTTATTCTCACATCTGTTATTTTACAATATTTTGTCAATTTATAAGTCTTTGTCTACCAGTTCCTGAAACTGTAAATTGTCACACTGTATTTGCTTGTGAGTTCACAGGAGATTACAGATTAGGCCTTGGATTAAACTCAGACAAAGACTTGCACAGTTCAAACTGAGGTAATGATGGGATTGAGCACACACACGCACACACACACACACACACACTTGCTGTGATATGTGGCTTTGAGAGACAGAGGGACTTACTAAATGTAGGAACACTGAAAGATGTTTTTGTAGCTTTTCTATTGTAAATGCGTCAAATATAGGAAACTGCTTTAGGTAATTTTACACTCAGTTAAATTATGTTTATATCTCAAAAACATCATCCGAAAATGTTAGACATAAAAGACTTGAAATCTCACTTTGCACGAGTCTATATAATATATTAGTTTCAACTTTTAAGTAACTTTTGCACCATATTCAAATTCTTTGCATTCTGCGTTGGAGAAATCTTAACCACACAAGTAAAGAAATAAGCATTAACTTTCCAGCAAAAAAAGATGGATTTTCAAAATGAAATCATGTACAAGATAGCTAATACAATATATAATAATTAATTACTGTAGTGATCCAGTCTGTAAAGCTGCTTTGAAATAAGATGTATATTGTGAAAAGTACTATATATATACCTGACAAATACGTCTCCTCGAATCACATGCATGGTGTTAGCATGGAGAAGCTTTAATACATGACATTTATACCCATAATACACCTGATAAGACACAAATATTAGCCAAAATAGTCTAATAATAAAAATATTCCTCAACACCATATTGATTGTATTGATTGTTTTTCACTGTGCTTGTAAAGCATTATGGGATTGCCACCGCTGTGAAGGATCCATCTTGTATTTATAGCATTTGATTCTACTGTAAAAATAAAAGTCGTAATGTAACATTTTCAGGCAAAACAGAACATCACGCAAGAACAAAAAAAAACTTGAGAAACTGATTAATGAAAAGTGAACTATGACGGGCGGAAAAACGGAAAAAATCTAAATAACATGCACCAAATTGTTTGCTATAAGACAAGAAACGGATGAAAAAGAAACGAATATGGTTTGTTTTGACTTTAACCCTCTGGGGTTGTTCGTTTCAGAGTCACACTTGGGGTGTTCGGATTCCAAATGGACCCATTTATTTTTAAATGGGCGGGATTCACATTTAAAAAAAATCATGATTTTTTTTCTTTACTCGTTTTTTATAATATTTTTTTCTTTTTTGGTGTTTTGAGAAAATTTAAAAAATAAAAAAAAATATATAATTAGTATTAATGCAATAATTATGACAACATTTTCCCACATTGAACATAATAGAAAAAATATTTTTTTAAAGCTGTATTTCATTTTAGAGTCAAGCCTAGGCCTCATAAAAGCAATTTTGGAAATGAGATGGATGCCATCTGGTGGACAAACTGAGCACTTTAAAAATTCAAAACACATGTATAATCTGAATTTTTTGGTGTTTGTGTGTGTGTGTGTGTGTGTGTGTGTGATGTGTCTGTTTTGCACTCTTGATGTTTTATAGATTCACCCCTTCATTGTTGTGTGCTTTTTTCAAGATCGTGGCTGATTTGTAGATTGTACGCACAAAAAAACTCTGTATTTTCACATTTTTGCCAATTTCCCATTCATTTTCCATGCAGGTCCATTTGGAGCCGAACACCCCAAGTGTGACTATTTTTTACAACCACTTAGACTATTTACATCCTGTCCCCAATTTTTTTGAGTGTTCAAATACCAAATACCAACAAAGTCACCAAATTTCAGACCATTACGAGGAAGCTGCGATTTAAAAAAAAAAGTATTTAAATTCTTTGGGTCCATTTGGGCCGAACAACCCCGTAGGGTTAAACCATCATAAACGTCAATAATGACACCCAGAATGCAATTAGAGTAATTGTTTACTTTCCACCCACAACAACGTGAACATTTCATTTATGTCGCAAAAAACACTTGTTACATAAAAATAGCATTTCATGAAAATTTTTGAATACATCTGCATGTTTTCTGATTGATTGGCAAAAACGATACCATCATGGGCTTTGTACAGACGTCACGCTGTGTGTGTGTGTGGGGTCCACAAATCACACACATGAACGGACGCTCAGTTAAACTGCGCGTGACACTTATAAATGTACTGTCAGTAGTGCAACACCGTGCTTCCTCCATCCGTGTCCCACAGACCCCCATAAAGTGAGTAAAAGAGCCAATACAGAAACATACGATACATTTCACAACACTTATAGTAGCCGGGTAACATGGGCGGATTTATCTGCACGTCACTTAAGTGCAGATGTTACACCTAAAAAAAAAATCTAAATACCAATCATTCATTCCAAACAGGTCTCTCTTCTAGCAAAGAAACAAGATTTTCTGAAGGATGTTGGAAACCAAACCAGTTGTCCATTCAATGGAAGTCAATGGGGTCCAAAACTTTCAAAAAATGATCTTTTCCATTCCACAGAAGAAATAGTTTAGAACAATGAGTGGATTGTGCATTTAAGTGCAGCTGGCCTCTTTTAAAGAGGGAAACCCTCAATTTTGGCTTGTTTTGGGAAAAAGTGCACCATCAGAAAACTTTGAGGAGCAGCTCGTACGTGGCGTTGATGATCCCCCAGGACAGAAGAGAGCGATGGTAGTTGAGCGTAGCCCCGCGGAAGAGCATCGCGACGCTCCCGCCTCGTTCCCGCCACACCGTCATCAGAACCTGCCGACAGGAACGAACTCGCCTCCGACTTGGGCCTGCGCTCGGGATTTAACCACGTTCAGCGGGTAGAACATGATTCCCAGCGCCGCGCCCCAGCAGCCCGCCACACACAAAGTCATTAGCTATGTGACCCGCGCGGGTGCGGCGTCGGGGAAGCCGTTGCTTAATCGGCCCACGCAACCCGAAAAACAGCACGTTGCTCGGCCCGTTGCGCAGTAAAACCGGACTAGGCGCGGTAACACTCCCTCACGCCGTAATCCCGCAGGAGAGTCCTAAAGGTGTGCGCGGTGTTGTTAAAGCGCCCGTTGTGCCGGTGATCCTGGAAGAAGCGTTTGCACACGCTCGGAACGGCGTTCAGCGCAGCCTCAGCTGTGCCGGCTAGCGCCGCGGCGGTGCTACGCGTAGCAATCTCAGGCGTTCCGCTACTCCGGGCGTGACGCAAAAGCAACCGGGAAAAATCCTCATACAAGCCGAACATAATGGCTACGAGTCGTGGTTTTCTGCAGGAGAGGCGGAAGAAGCCCGCGGTACAAACGACCCAATCCGTCGCGCTGTAGCTGTCGGGACGGCTTCGGTCACGCGGACGCCGTGAAGCTGTTGCCGGAACAAAAAGCTTCTGGATGGGGAAGGTCACGATGATGTTGGTGAAACGCGGCGAACGAGCCGCACAGATAATGCTTTCCTCGAGGGCCCACGTTAGCTTCGATCACAGCGTGGCTAGCGTTACCTAACTTGCCCTGCGGTTGCCGGGCAGAATCCGGGTCCATGGTAGTGACGATCCCCATGGGAAACTAAGCATCTGATTGGTCAGCAGAAGAGATGCAGGTTAACGCCCATTTTAACCTGTGAAAGAGGAAATAAAGCAGTCAGGTCACTTTCATTTATATAGCTCTAAGTAATCGACATTTGAAGCGATCAACAAAAGTTGTCGTCGATTTTGTTCAAAATTCATGAAAGGTTTTGATCCAAAAGTTGACGACTGTATTGTTTCACAGCAGGGATAACAGGAGATTACGGTAACAGAGAGTGTTTAGGCTTCTAGGATGAAGTTATTGTCCAGATAAAGTTAGCTTTGATTGATTCACTTCCGTCGCACAGATCATTAGTTATTAACTTAGCGGCCGCTAACAGTAAACAGAGACGTTCAATGTGTTCTGGCCATCCATTCGTACGACAGCAGTGTCTCTGGAGAACGTAAACCTTCAAACAGGATCCAAGACGCAAGTTTTGAAAAATTAGAAATCGCGTAAACTTCAAAAAACATGAATTTGTGAAAACGCTGACGGCGCGCGAATGCGTATCACATGTTTAGTCTATAGATATGCGCGTTTGTATACATACGTGTGCAGACTACTCTACAAACTGACCTCAAGAAATTACTTGTCTGGCCTTACAAATTCATAATAAATTAGTCGCTTCTGCGTGTCCATGTGAACTGGAATCGTTTCAGATAACGTTTTATCAGTGCCGAAGGGAACGAAAAAGGTTACATTAGTTAAGTTTCATCTCGGAGAGGTTTGCGAGTCCAGATCATAGAGTAAAAAAAGATGGACGACGCCCTTCGCTCTCTTCCATTGGTCTAGAAGTGAAGCGGCGAGTGTCCCGATAGTAGCGATCTCGGCACCAGACGTGCGCAGTCGTGAAGTAAAGAAGTCAAGGCCCCGCCTTCACTCTCGCAGAATCCATCGCTAGCACACGCCCCGCACTTTTATTTAGAAATTTAGATATTAAATTTAAAATCAGAATAAATCCTGTTGGTCCTATCAGTGACTACTTTGCTCAGAGAACCTGTCAATCACAGCTGTCAATCATGACGTCACACCACCGCATCAAATAACTAACTTAAAAATAAACACTTGAAATTACATCAGCATGATATAAAACTACAGTAAATGACGGAAACTGTCTTTGGAAAAACTATATTTGAAGTGTAATTTAATTGTTTACTTGGTCACTGCGTACCAGGGAGGCGGGGTTTATGACCTATACTGGGACCGGCCACCTGGGGGCGGAAAGATGGACTTTTCAGGGCTTGTGTGAAAAGTACGCTTGGTTCAGAGCCAGACGTGTTTCATTAACCAGACTTTTAAAACCATTTTGCGTCACTAACTGCTGAGATAAGACATGTTACCTAACCAAAGATCAGGCGAGGGCAGGTGGACATCTGCTTATCTGAACCCGCTCAGCCTCAAATATTGCCTTTGTATTGTTCGTCATATGGCCAAATAAGTGCACATAATGAATCAAACACAAGTGTCAGGAGTGCGCTATCATCTCAGAAGCAAGAAACCACGAGCAAATCCATGTTATTTTCATGCACTGGTCAGTTTGAGATTTAGCATTTTTCCAAAAATACACATTTAATTGCACTTTAACTGTATATTTCAATCACAGCATGTCTAGTTAAAGGCAGTGAGTTTTTTCTCCTCCTTTACAGTTTTACTCTGATATATAATCTGAAGGGTTTGATTCATGTACAGTAAAGTGGATCAAAAAAGTTGTCTATTGTAAACTATTGTCTATCATTCACCTGGTTTATATATAACATTTACGCTTCATTTCGATCCAAAACGATGCGAACTTTGTGTAACACAAAAGGAGATGTTTTGAATAATGTTCACACTGATGTTTTCAAACATGTAGTAAACTTGGCACAAGATATAGCAAGCGTTTATAATTTTATCAGCGTTTATTAAGCATTAATAAATAAATGCCAGAGGATATTAACTGTATTTTTAATGATGAAACTGTCAAATTGTTTAAATTGAAATATGCATTACAACAAAACTTGAGGACGATTTTCAATAGAAATATAGTCATGTGGACTAATATTCAACATTTAACAAAGTATTTGTTTATATAATATAGATTAAGTGTGTGTACACCACAAACACATGCACATATATTATATAAGCACAAATTTAAACAAAACAGGTAAAAGGTAAAGTCATAATAAATAATAGCATTACATGATAAAAACTAATTGTATTTATTTAAATAATGATTAAAGCAATACAAAACTTTATGAATATAACAAACAAATGAATATAGCCATCATTTATTTATTTTTTCTTCCTCTTACCAACACGTTTGAATTTTATATACATTACATTTAGGCCCTATTTTAATGCTTTTTGTTAATTGTGTGAAACTCAAAAAGTTGAAATATATATATATATTTAATATATAAATGCACTTTTGCACCATATTCTGATTTTTGGGTTTCAATGAGGGTCTCATTTTGACATTAACTCACTCCTTAAAGCTGCTCAAAAGAAATCCAGTAGCATGAATCTACTACAAAACCATGTGCAAGCCCTCTCCAAAAATAAAGCACACATGTGGGAGATCCTATGGGAACTTTTGAAGGTCATGGAGAGGATTCGGTCGTGCAATAATCTGCTGCCATGATGAAAAGACAGATGCACAAGAATCAAATTCTCCAACCTCAATAATCAGATCAAAACAGTGTGTGATCAGCTCAGTGATGATTGACAGGTCAGTGTTCGCCTCCTCATTTAACGTTACCCACTTAACTTAAAGAATGACACAAAACTAATAATGGACTGCAGTGATCAGCAAATGTCCTTGATATGATCTGACTTAATAAAAATCACCTAATTCCAGAGAATGAGAAAACAAGAGCTTTCTAAAAACATAAATGATGGTGTCAGATGTGCAGATGACAGATTCATTAGCATTACATTATAATATTAATCAATACACGTGATTAATAAACACAGTTAACAGACCACTGCTAACAATATAGTGTCAAAACAGTGGATAGACAAAAACAAACATCATTATATCAGATAAATATATGAATTAAAACACCTGTGGCATTCATATACGAGTAAATATATAAACATGCTTATTTTCTTCTCTGTTAACTAACGTTACGTTTTGTTGCTTTTTTTGACTATAGCACGTCCTCAGTGTCAATATCTCTCAGATCTCACTTAAATGCACATTAATAAACTCTGTATTTAGATTTGAAAGCCCAAATGTGTTTCCTGTCACTTATTAAAGCTGCAAAAACACACCTAACTTAACTTACTTCAAAGCTAATGCTAATTCTGTGACACCACAAGTTAAGGTGTTTCCACCGTGAATTCCTCACTAAAAGTGTTTATATATTTGTAAGTATTTAAAGCGGATTATATCGTAGCGCTGATTGTGTATGGTTAAGTACCTTGTGGTTGTGGTCCCGGGGGAAGTGGCGGTTCTGTTGGGCTGGTTTCAGACAGTTAGGCGGAACCGCCCGCGTCCTTGGTTTATAGTGTTTCCACTTCGGATGGAAAGAGCGAGAGACCGGAAGTAGCCACTAAAGAATCGCTTCTAGCGTTTCCACTCTGCATGGAGATCGTAAGGGAAATAAATAACCACTGGAGGGCGCTATTATAAAACTTTTTTACGTATTTATTCATTCCTTCATGTATTTATTTTCATATTTATTTGTTTATAATATTTTTATTTATATATTTTTTAAAATATAACATAATTATATAATCTAAATGTTTTCAGATTCACAAACCTGACTGCAAGTAGACTATAAACACCTATTTTTTTATGATACATAATTGAATCAAATTAAACATAAAATTAGGATAACATGGTTGTTTGCTAATGTTCTAATGAAACAAATATTTGTATTTATTTAAGTTGCGCCAGAACAGCAGAGGGCAGTAGAGACGGAAATGACGTGTCGCCTTGTGCGCTCTTACACAAAACAGAGAAGGAACCTGCTATATAAGTCTGGAGGGGTAATTTGATTTAAAAATATATATATATATTGTAAAGAAAATGGTGTACGAAAAGTGAATACTTGAGTTAATTTCAATTTAAAATGTCTATATTCAAATAAATTGTAAAATATCATTCCTACTTTGTATATAAACGAAATACACACCCTAGCGTTGTTTGGTCGGCCCCCGTTACGGAGATGGTTCAGTCCAAGCGTTCAAACATTCGCGGTAAAAACACTTCCTTACCGATTTTGCTGCAGCTCTTACATTTTGATTGTTGTTGTTGTTTATGCAGATAATTATATTTGATTAAAATAATGTAAAGATGAGCAGGATGACGAAAACACTGAAAGCTGTTCAGCGGGAGTTACATGTGAGTGTTTGTTTTGCTTTTTTGTTAGCTGCTTTCTCATTTAACATTAACGTTGCATGTTTTGAAACCTAATTACATTCTATTTTTGACATGAAACATAATATTACCAATATTTATATTATGTAATAACAAAATATTTTTGTTGTTTTGTTGGTTGAAAAAAAAATTATAATACTTTTATATATATATATATATAATATTATATTAATATAATAAAATATAATATTATATTAATAAAATATTTCTATAATATAGAAATATAATATTAATATAACTAATATTTATATTAGGTAATAACAAATATTGTTTTGTTTGAACATATAATAGCATTTAATATGACTAATTGTAATTTTTTATTTTTGACATGTAATTCCTGAAACGTGTATTTTATAATACCAGCAATATTTGTATTTTGTTTTTATCCAGCAATGTCATTGTGTATGATATATAATGTAGTATTTATTATTATTAATATGACACATGTAATAAATATTAATACATATAATACTTGCATATAATAAGCCAGAAAGTAAATATGATATGTTTAATTTTAAATATGTATTATGATTATTCACTTATAATTCCTGAAAGATGTTGTTTTACAGTAATACCAATATTTATATTATGGAGTAAAAATGTTTATTATTGATGTTAGTATATGTATTTACTACTTTTACTAATGTAATAATATACAATGTATTGCCCTGAAATAAATATTATATTATACATGTTATTTACATATAGTATTGCCTGAACTGTGGACTAAAGTAACAGTTTATAATATGTGTATTTTATTATACTTCTTATACAGTACGTGACATAATATCCATTTAAAGTTTGCACATAATTAACAGAAGTGTGTTGTTTATTTGTGTGTTTTTCAGAGTGTGAAACCGAGCACTGAGTCTCCTCGAGCGCTGGACATCTCATCCATAGAGAAGGCCAGTTTCTTCCAGGGAGATCAGTATTCTCCTCACGGTGTGTAACGTCCACCACTTACACCCCTAAAGACTAACTCTTCTGTATAAATCCCAGAAGTCACTTTAGTGTTTGTGTTCTGCAGGGAACCCGCTTCACAGCACCGCTTTAGAGGAAGACCTGAGTCCTGGACCAGAACACAACCGGAGATCTGCTGTGGAAACTCATAAAGCTAAGGCTAACGAAAAGGCCCAAGTCGTTTCAAGAGCGCCTCGTCCAAGGAGAACCAGGAGCCGTCTCGGACCCCAGATCCAGGAGGAAGATCAGTCGTCAGGTAGAGTGTGATCCGGCCAGATCAACGGGTTTCGGCATCACCGTAGTAATAATAAAATAACTGTTACAAAAGCTTTCTGTGTCGTAAATAATAAAAGCTTTCTGTGTCGTAGAAAATCTAAAGGAAGACCATTACCGACTATATCAGAAGGCGGAGAGAATGCAGACAGAGGAGAACGGCAGGGTCTAAGGTGAGCGTTTAGCATGATCAAGTTGATCCGCTTCTACATTTACATTTAAAGTCCCTGTAGTGGATCATTTAATCCCTTAAAACTCATCTTTGATCACCAAAATAATGACATGTTTAAATGTGCTTCATAATATCTTGAATGTAACTCGACACCTTGCCTTGTTTAGTATGCGCAGTTCTATGAATATGCTAATTATCCCCGCCTCCACTCACTTTAATCATTCAGCAGATGCTTTTATCCAAATCTTCTGGAACAAGAAGAAATGTATGTTCATTTTTTCATAGTCTCTAAAAGATAAGTTTTGATAATCTATCTGTCTGTTAGTCACCATGAAATCAAAATGGCCAATTCTTGTGTTTATGGAATATTGCAGTGTTTATTAGCTATGATGTAAACTTCTTCTCTGATGATGTGGGCGGGGCTATAACCTGTCACTCACATGAGATCAGCCAATAGCAAACCACAACCATCCAATCAGATCCCCACAGACACAATCAAGCCCCGCCCACATTTGTTCTTGTTCCAGAAGCGTTTCACTCGGACACAATAGAGAAGAAAAGACGTTTGATGCCGACTTTAATGTATGCCAGATATGGAGTTTAATTAGAATGCATTTTTTTTCCCAGAAAGCAGGAAAAGGTCAGAGGTCATCAAAGGAAACCTCTCCGACCCCAGGAGTGTCTCGGAGACAGAGGTTCGCCGGTGTCCTCAGAGGAGCTTGCGGATGAGGATGAAAGTTTTGTATGTTTAGTCATCAGTGTCTACATATGATTTGTGCAGGGTTTGAAATGAACTTTTTCACTCACCGGCCAACTTCTACTAGCCAAAAAAACAAACAAATAAACCAGATTAAGTGCATCACAGCTTTTTTTATATATATATTTGATTTTTATGCATTCATTTTTAGGACAAAGAATATCAAATAAATGTAGGATGTTGGAAAAAAACAGTATTTTCTGTTATCTAAATGCTTTTTAATATTTGTTACTGCTTCAATGCTAGTGAACAAGCGCGTCGTTAGTTGTGTAAGTGACGTGTGTGTTCAGGTAAGCCAGATATGAGCAGATTCAGTGCAATACACTGTATTTAATATATCATGAGGACTCACGAGTATTTGTGCTAAATCTGCGCAGATTTGTCTTACATGAACTTTCCCAGCAAAGTGAGTAAACATGTAACTTTAAATTGACTGCATCATCCGCCACAGATGATCTATTAAACTCTGGATATGTGAGATATGGGACTTAAATTCAATTGTTGTTTTTTCCAGCACCCGGCATGGAGAAACCTAAAGCGGCGAAGAGAGAGTCGTCCAGTCGCCAACACAAGAGGAAGTCTTTATCTTCATCAGGTACTGAACCAGTTAAACGGATTTTAAATGCATGATGTTTTTTAGCTATAACAATATATTCAGACATAATTACTTACTTTTATTCTGGGTTTTATTAAGTATTTAAATATTTCCAAATGTATTATTATTACCGTAGTATTTTCATGCATTATTATATTAGTATTTGCCTTAATTTCCTTTGACGGTCACATGGTGGATTCTCAGAGCCAGTGCCGCAAGTCACACAGTTTCATTCCATTCTGGTGAAATTACAATAAAATATTTGTTTACAATAAAAAATTTGTTTTTACAAATTATTTTCCGGTCAAAAGTGACTGAAGAGAACTAGATGTGCTAATATTATTATGGCGTCAGAGTGTAATATTTTAGATTGTATAATATTTAGGGCTGTACAAAGATTAATTGCGATTAATAGCATCCAAAATAAAAGTTTGTGTTACATAATATGTTGCATAATAATTGTGTTACATAATGTGTGTGCTGTGTATAATTATTTTGTATATATAAATACACAAACATGCATGTATATATTTAAGAAAATGTGTTATTCCTATATAAAATATATTTATATATAATATAGATATATATATATATATATATATATACAGTATTTACATGCAAATAATTCTTAAATACATGTATGCATATGTATTTATATAAACAAAATAATTATACACAGCACACACATATGTAACACAATTATATGACATATATGTAACACACACTTTTATTTTGGATGTGATCAATTAATCTTTGCACAGCCCTAAGTATCCCTGAAACATGCTGTTAATATTACTAATATTATTCTTTTATAATATTAATATAAGTAATAGTATTACATCATATTATTTGCAGTAATTTACATATTGATCAAATACATTCATTTTTTATATACAGGTGAAGCTTGAAAAATTAGAATATGGTGCAAAAGTTCCTTTATTTCAGTAATTCAACTTAAAAGCTGAAACTAATATATTATATAGACTCATTACATGCAAGAGTGAGATTTCAAGCCTTTTTTTTTGCTTATGAAAATTAGAATATCGTGAATGTTTTCATATCTGTAATCCATAATCATCAAAATTATAACAAATAAAGTCTTGAAATATCTCACTTTGCATGTAAATGAGCTCTATAATTTAGTTCCAGCTTTTAACTTAAATTATGAAATAAATGAGACTTTTGCACCATATTCAAATTTTTCAAAGTTTCACCTGTACACACACACACACACACACACACACACACACACACACACACACACACACACACACACACACACACACACACACACACACACACACACACACACACACACACACACACACACACACACACACACACACTATATGTATATGTGTGTGTGTGTGTATGTATTATATTGTATGTGCAATTATGCAATAACATGCACATTGTTTATTTATTACATTTTATTTTAAATGTGAGGTGTTTTAATATACATGTTTCAATAGTGTACGTGTGTGCTTGGTTCTGGTATTTCACAATTGTTTTCTGTATATGCACTTAAAAACCAGTTTCAAATATAGTTAGCCATGAACAAACTTAAACGGCACAGTGATGAATCACAGCGATACCAAACGGTGTAGTGCATTTATCTAATAAAATATGTTCCTTGAATGCAATGCAAATGGTTTTAGATGAAATCAAATCTGCCAAATGCATGAATGTAAGCCGTCCTTCCCCAGAGTCAGCCGGACCCGCTAGAAAACCCGAGATCTGAGAAGAGCCACTGATCTGGACGTGGTGCTCGACGCTTTCCAGGAGTTTGTCACTCAGTATCAGTGAGTACATGATGTCACTTCAGCAAATCAACTCAATATATCAAATCACTGAACTCTGAAACTGTCGTATGTGGTTCTCTGCAGGCAGAGCGTGACCTCTGACCCCGTGAAGCGCTCCATCGACGCCGTCAGCCGCTCGTTTGAGGAGCAGATCTCGGAGATTCGTGAGACTGTTACACGTGTCTGTCATAGAAATAAAGGAAGTGTTTCTTCTGTCTTTATAATGATTAAAAATGTGCCACTCGTTCAGTAGATCACAGCGACAAAGGAACTCAAGACTGTGAAAAGACACAATAACAAGGTGATTCTCTTCTGGACAATATACGTAGCCTTTACAACTTGAAAAATATAATGCAAAAGTTCAGTAATTGAACTTAAAAGATGAAACTAATATATTATATAGACTCATTACATGCAAAGTGAGATATTTCAAGACTTTATGTGTTATAATGTTGATGATTATGGGAAAACCTTTTCACAATATTCTAATTTTGATTAACCCTCAGGTGCTCTTCGGTCATTTGTAACAGAAAAATATTCTGTTTTGAAATTTTAAAAATCACAGCTTCATTGGAATGTTACGAAACTTGGTGACTTTTATGGCATTGGGTATGTGAACACACACAAAAAAATGAGGTCATGATCCCAGCAGGCTAAGTGGTCGTGAAAAAAATAGTCACACTTTTGCTCTTCGGTCAAAAATGACCGACCATAGGAAATGAATGGGAAATTGACAAAAACTTTGAAAATCTTTGTGTGTACAATCTACAAATCGGCCACGATGAGTCAAGAGTGCAAAACAGACATACACACACACACACACACACACACTTTTATACACAAAAACACCAATAAATTGTGATTAAAGAAATCTGTTTTGGATATTTAAAAATCACAGGTTCATCAGAAAATTATGAAACTTGGTGACTTTTATGGCAATAGGTATGTGAACACAAAAAAAATTGAGGTCATGATTTCGAGCAATTTAAGTGATAAAACATTTTTTTTTTCTATGGCAAAAATGGACCATAAATATTGCATAAATATTAATAAGTAACATCAAATTGGCTCAAAATACAAAATTAAAAAGAAAAAATATTATTGAACAAAAATAAACTGCATTGGTTTTACTGGGATGGAGAAAGTTTCATTTTTCAGGTGGTCAAGAAAGTTCACTTTTGACCGGGAAGATAACAAGTGTGACTCCGAAACGAAGAGCACCTGAGGGTTAAAATTATTGAAATATCTCACTTTGCATGTAATGAGTCTATATAATATATTAGTTTCAGCTTTTATGTTGTTTTACTGAAATAAATGAACTTTTGCATCATATTCTAATTTCTCAAGTTTCACCTGTATATTAATTTTCATAATTTTCAATAATTTTGAAGGTTTTAACTGTGTTCTGTCTTTTCAGATCAATAGAGATATTAACCAGAAGAGGACCAGGCTTGTGGAAGCCAGTTATGAAGTCATTAAGTAAGCACTGATGAACAAAATACTAGATTTAATTGGCTTTTTACTACTGTGATGATGTCACAACTGTTCTGCAAAACCTATCATTACGTTATATGAAGTAATCAGGGTCACACTGGTAACTGTTTCAGGGGAAGACGAAGCTGAGTGAGCTTCAGAAAGATCACGATGAGATGAAGCTGAGGCTCAGGTCTCTGAGAGAAGGGGCCACTCTGCTCTCCAGCCTTCAGGAGCTTCAACAGGAAGTACCTGACGCACCGCACACATCACCCCAATGAAGTGGAGACGGTACGGAAGCCTCAGGGGTTCATTTTTGATTATTTTGTTCTGTCCTTTTCTCATTTCATTTCTTCTGCCTGACAGTATGGTCCATCGTGTTATGCCTGCCATGTTGATGGAAGCCAGGGGCATCATGGGAACAGAACATCAGCTTAAGACCATCAATGACAATCTACAGCAGGTTTTAGATGAAACAGAAAATCAATAATCAACTCGGCAAATGAACAATTCAATACAATGGTAGTTTGTCAGACTATTTAGACTATCACTGCTGTTTTTTAATATTCAGAAAAAATTTCCGAACTATATCTTTATCTGATCCTTAGAGTGTGAACGAGCCTTTATTCTTAGATGCGTGTGTATTTAGGGTAAAGTGTGTGACCTTTGTCCCAGAGCTCGTCTGATAAAGGCCTCATATGTAGACACTGTGCTTTAGGATAATGAGATCTGGTGCTGTGTTTGGGCTCAATGTGTTATCACAGAAATGAATTAATGTACACTTCGAAGTGAATGACGAGCAAAACTGTAGATCGAATGCGAATAGACGTACATGTCGACATGCTTAGAACAAGTAGACAAAAGGTTCTTCTGTTAATGCGGTTCAGTTCATGTGACAAGCAGGACAAAACAGATTCAGTGTACAATCCTCTGCATTATTTTGTAAAATAAACATTAGCGTGAAAAAATACCGTCACTTGTTATCTTTGGGGTACCCTGGAGACCCCACATGAGTGAATATTACAAAATTCATCTTCAAAATCAGAAACAACGCAGATCACAAAGACAAAAATAAATTGGCGAAAAATGCAAAAAACATCCACAATGCACTCACACACACACACACACACACACACACACACACACGCACACGTATACATTTGTAAGGCTTTAAAAAAAGTCTTATAATTTGTTAAATAAAATGCAGAACCACCAGAAATATAAATTGGTGACACTGACATAATAAAATGCACACACACACACACACACACACACACACACACACACACACACACACACACACACACACACACACACACACACACACGACACACACACACACACACACACACACACACAGGAATACATTAGTGAGGTTATAAAACTATAGAGGCTAACTGTTTTTTTTCTCATGTAATATAACTGTTTATTTTTGTTCTTTTACAGTTCGTAACTGAAACGTTGATTTAAAATGATAGAATTATTAAAAACAGATATTTGAAATAAATGATCAAATCTAAAGACTCCAACATTTCTCATTGTAACATCTTGTTCAGGTTTGATTCAGTCATAATGTAACATTATTGAAAAACTTTTGTCAGTACAAAAAATGCTAAACCTTGACAAAAAGTTGTTTTTGTTGTTATAATTGTGATTTTATAATATTTAGATATGAGTCCAACTGGAAAAACTTGTGAAAAGATATATAGTTGGTTAGTATAAGAGCAAATAATTTATAGTGGAGGTCTATGGTCTATGATTTTATTTTACAACTGCATTTTCCAAAAAATTGTCAAAAATCTTACATTAAACAAAATTAACCATGTTATCTATCTCCATGAATGAAATTTTAAAATCTGGGTCTTTAATGAAGTGAATTTTACTTACAATGCCGTTTTTTTAAGCCTATTTAAATAAATATTTATTTATTTATAGAAATTTAAAAGATATCAAAAATACTCAAAAAACTGCACAAATGTTGAGTTAAAACATTAATAAACAGAGTAAAATTACATTTGTAAATATATATATTATACTGTTTGGAAACCCTGGAGACCCCAAAGATAATGAGTGTAGACACAAATGAAGATGGGTTAAAGAACCTTTTGTGGAATGGAAAGTTTCATGGATGTTAAAGGTTTTTTGTGGAACTATTAAATGAACCTAACCTTTATTTGTAAGAGGTACACGCACTAAAACAAATCAAACAAAACATACAAATTAATTTAAGGATGTAGAATGTAGATGCATTTTTAATGTGTGAAAATGAAGGAGGATTGGGCAACATCATCTCTCGCTCATACCCTTGACCTCTTGGGCTCAAATTAAGCGCATGCTTGTTTGTAGTTCAACAGGTTCTGGTTCTTCAGGTTCCTGAACATGCAGAAAAACTGCAGTGTCACGGCCGACATTTGATCTGGATGATGTGAGAGGCTTTTAGTCTAAACCACTTCCTGCTCTAATCTAATCTTGTCCACCTTGCCTGTCCAGATTAAAGGGGAAAATACTTAGTAAATACTTCAGTCTTGTTTTTGGTCTTAGTTTGGATAGTTTAACATTGTATGCCATAAAATAGCACCCAATCCAGAACTAATAGATTTTTTTCAGCATTGATCAGCCAGTAATCAGTATTTTTTCCTAAACAACATTTTAAACAAACAATTTATTACTCAATTTATTAATATTTTGCCTTTTTCTTCTTCTGAGTTGCTGTTTGCAATGCAATGACATTTCTTAAACAAATTGCAAAATAGATTCATTAAAACATTTCTTTATTTAAAAAAAAACATTCAAATACAGTATGAAGAGATTGTTAAAAACGGCCTGTGTGTGTGTTGTAATAATCAGAGGTGTACCTGAAAGCAGCATTAAACCTTTAGAAAGTAGAATGCATTAAAACACATGACAAATCAACAGGGAATCTGCCAATATTATAATGGTTACAATTATTTATGAGAAGACCATAAATTATAACGTACATTATAAATACCTTTATAATGCATTTCACATTACAGCTTTAATTAAAGTGTTTTCTGATTGGATTCTGAACAATGAACCCAAATCACAACATCTGAATTCAAAATGGTAAACAAATATTAATTTATATCCCTTATTTATGGATGGTATCACAACTAAATTAGAAACAAACCTTGAAAGTTGTGTAATTAACACCATTCGCAACAGACTTGCTTATAGATTAAAGGTATAAGATATTGATACTATAGATAAGTGTTTCTGCCATGTTTCATGCCGATTCCAATTTTGAGTTTTAAAAAATGCATAATTTTTTGTGTATTTTATGCATGTGCTTAATTTTTAAATGTGCTTAATTTTTGATTATTGATAATTGTTTCCACCATGTTTCAAATCAACATGTCCCTCCAATGCTGCAAATGGTGTATTACCTACAGTTTCATTTACTCCATGTTGGACTTACTGTAATTAGGAGATTCCTACTTGTAATTTACTTGTAAAGCATTTGTGTGCTTGGAACTCGATCATTGCGTTATATATTTGTTGAGGTAGTTTTGTACAGAAAGACTAAACTCTTTTCTGGACAATACCTTTATTCTAGAGTTACTGTAAAGCCTAAACACTCTGTTACTGTAATCTCCTGTGATCATTGTAAAGCTGCTGTGAAACTTTAGTTAAAGCGCTGAATAAATGAAGGAGACTCGACCATATACCAAAAGAGAAACTGCAAAAAAACAAAAGTAGTACGGTACATATTTCATAGCATAGTGTGTTCAACTAGGCCGCACAACTTCTCGCTGACGTCCCACAGTTTTTTGGCGATGCCGTCGTCTCTGGCCTCGGCCTTGATCTGCGTCAGCTGACAGTCGGAGAAGTATCGTCCGCTCAGGTGTTCGATGTCCTCTTGCAGAGCGCAGTACAGCGTCGTCTGAGCCCCCGACACCGGGTCCGTCAGCAGCAAACCATCTGATGATGGTTTTGAGGGATACGCGTTTTCCACTCATTGATGTCACGGGCGAGCTCTGTGTTCACCGAACCTGAACCAGATCGAACATGGAAAACACACTGTTAGAGGGAGGACAACTGGGACTGATCTATTAAGGCAACACACACCTTTAAAAAAATAAAGGTTCTTTAATGGCATTGATGGTTCCATAAAGAATCTTTAACATCCATGGAATCTTTCCATTACACAAAAAAGGTAAAAATAGTCACAAACGCGCATCACAGAACAGAGCAAGGTGAGCATTTGAGCTTATAAAACTTAAACTTTTTTATTTATTTATTAAATGAGCGATCGTTTCGCTGGGTAAGACCCTTATTCAGTCGTCTGGTGTCGTTTAAAGCCCTTTCAAGCTGCACTGAAACTCTCATTTGGACCTTGAACCGTTTGGAACCCATTGAAGTCCATTATATGGAGAAAATCCTGGAATGTTTTCATCAAAAACCTTCATTTCTTTTCGACTGAAGAAAGAAACACATGGACATCTTGGATGACATGGGGGTGAGTAAATTATTAAATTAAGTTTTTTTTTTAAAGTGAACTACTCCTTTAAGTATATATATATATATATATATATATATATATATATATATATATTTAAATGTTTATTTTTTTTAAATCTTATGCGATGGTTCTGAAAAAATATATATTTTAATAACTGTTCACTGAAAAGTTCTTTGGGGAACAAAAATTTTATAACATTTGCTAAAAAAAAACAACATTTTTTTTGGAACTTTATTTTTAAAAGTGCAAGAAAAAAACTTCTAGATATCACCATAGTTATTTGATTACATTAATAACTGCTAAAAAGTTTTTGTGTTACGAGTTTTCTGAAATATTTAAATATGAAATTAAATAAGCATGATTTTAAATATTTACACTGCGGAAATCTGAACAATTGATAACAACTGAACAGTTTGATTTTGTTGACATATTAAGAGTTAAAAATTTTTACAGAAGGAATTTTGTATTTTTCATTTTATCTACTCATAAATCAGAAAATAATGCCAACAGTTTTATTTATTATATGTTTTTATAGGATTGAACTGTTATAGAAAATCATACCAATGATATATTAACAAACCCTTTTATAAAAACCTTCAGAATATAGGTAGGAATAAAACTGTAAAATGTGGTGCATGTAAGTGCTGCCGATGTGGAGATAAACCTCTCAGACTAAATGTATTATCATTTAAATCTATATGCAAATAGAGAAAAATAGATTTATTTTATTTTAAGCATTTGTTAACAAACAAGTATTCATAACTTCAATGAACTCATTGTTTAAATTAAACTGTGATTTTTTTAAATGTACATTTCTGAAATACATAACTTAACCAGTTTCCTCTGATAACAGATCACTCTGAATTGTAAAATGGACTCTGTAAAGCTGCGTTGTCCAAATAAATGTGCATTGCATTATGGATCTCTGACCTGGATGAAGGCTGTAGCATGTGACGTTGGTTCCCTGCAGTCTCTTGGCCAGTTGATGGGTGAAGAGCACGTTGCAGAGCTTGCTGTTAGCGTAGCCCCTGAACAGATCAGCGTCGGACGACCCAGAGCGAGCGCCTTGTGTGTGTTGATGCAGTCGAAGTCAATAGTGCCCAGATTGTGACCGACGGACGCCACGTCGACCACCCTGCTCGGCGCACACTCCTTGAGACGGTCCAGCAGGAGATGGGTCAGCAGAACGGGCCGATGTGATTGACACCCAGGATCATCCCAAGGCCGTCTTCAGTGCGTCCTGGAGACGCCAGTGCTGGACAACACACACACACACACACAACAGGTATCATTCATGATG
The DNA here is from genome assembly GCA_030378365.1 of Hybognathus amarus. Taxonomy (NCBI): domain Eukaryota; kingdom Metazoa; phylum Chordata; class Actinopteri; order Cypriniformes; family Leuciscidae; genus Hybognathus; species Hybognathus amarus. The sequence continues at coordinate 11,479 of JAQIUQ010004607.1, read as the reverse complement.
TTGGTGGTCAACAGTTCATCACAAAAAACGTTCTTCTGCTCACCAAGGCTGCGTTTATGTGCTCAAAAATACAGTAAAAACTGTGAAATATTATTAAAATTGTTAATAATCTGTTTTCTATGTGAATATATTGTAAAGTGTAATTTATTCCTGTGATTTTCCGCATCTCATATAAGTGCCAGTGTTCAGTGTCACATGATCCTTCAGAAATCACTCTATATGATGCTCAAGAAACATTTATGACTATTATCAGTGCTGAAAAAACAATTAAAAATCAATCAAATTGAAAGTAAACTTTAATTAAAATATTAGAATTATTTTGAAGGATTATGTGACAGTTACATGTCAAAGTTATATACTTGGGTTTAAGACTTAATTGTGTTTGTTTTTCTGTACACTTTGTGTGTTACCTGCGTTATTAATGAGCAGGTCCCAGTCTGTGACTTCGGCCTTCAGGAAGTTCTCAGCAAATGAGCGGATTGATTTCTGACTCGCAAGATCCAGATGCATGAAGATCACATTCTCATTTCCAGTTTCCTATAAGGAAAGTATTATCCTTTACAATGTTTGCGCAATAGATAATAAGTAAAGCAGTGTAAAAATGTATCATTCATAAAAATGATTACTTATAGATTGCAACATTTATTTGATTACATTAATAGCTTGCAGACAGTATGTATTATAAAATACATCATAAGTCCTCTCTGGGACAAAATGACCTGAACACAATTTAAGGATACTTATGTCACAAGAATTGTTTTGAAATTGATTATACTTATTTTACTGTTCAAGGTTGGCTGAGGCTCTAGTGTGACAACATGCCCCACTGCCATGCTCCACAGATGAACAATAATAATAATTCCAGTTCACATGGCTATGCAGAAACGATAAATGACTTTGTATTATACATTTTATGGCCAGACAAATAATTTGTTGAGGTCAATTTGTAAAGAAAGACATTTTAAATTCATGTTTAATGAACATTGTTTTATTTAAAGCATTATTCCTTTTTTTTAAAGGTGTTATAATGGTAAAAAAATGAAATAGAAAAATTTATTAAAGGGGGCAAATATTGTCCTTTAATGGAAAAGGTATTAGTGCAGTCCAAGTGGAAGAGAGGGCTACATGGGGTACGGCACTCGTAAAACATTGGAGAACCACTGAACTTAGGAAAAGGGATAATTTTGTAGAATCGTCGAAGACTGGGATCATTCGAGCCGTCTCTCGGAACTGAACAAAACCATATGTGTTTCGTCATTTTTAGTGGAGTACTCACGGAGATATTAGCCGAAAACCTTCGGTCGCGCTCTGAAATGGCGCCACGAGCTCGGGAGAAAATCGCAAATATCTCGGCGAAAAATCAACGTTTCAACGCCAAATTTTTATCGAGTGGAGAATGGACCGAGACCTTTCGAAAGAGACCACCCCCAGCCTAGTGGGCCCCCGGGGGCCCGAGATATAGTCCCCCAAAGCCCCTCCGGAAGTGAAAAAACGCAAATATCTCAGCGAAAATTCCATGTATCTATCGGAGACTGGGCTCCTTCGAACCGACTTCGCCGAACTGAACAAAACCATATGTGTTTCGTCATTTTTGGCGGAGTATTCACGGAGATATTAGCCGAAAACCGTCGGTCGCGCTCTGAAATGGCGCCACCAGCTCGGGAGAAAATCGCAAATATCTCGGCGAAAAATCAACGTTTCGACGCCAAATTTTTATCGAGTGGAGAACAGACCGAGACCTTTCGAAAGAGACCACCCCCAGCCTCGCTGGCCCCCCGGGGGCCCGAGATACAGGCCCCCAAAGCCCCTCCGGAAGTGAAAAACGCAAATATCTCAGCGAAAACTCAACGTATCTATCGGAGACCGGGCTCCTTCGAACCGTCTCGCCGAACTGAACAAAACCATATGCGTTTCGTCATTTTTGGTGGAGTATTCGCGGAGATATTAGCCGAAAACCGTCGGTCGCGCTCTGAAATGGCGCCACGAGCTCGGGAGAAAATCGCAAATATCTCGGCGAAAAATCAACGTTTCGACGCCAAATTTTTATCGAGTGGAGAACGGACCGAGACCTTTCGAAAGAGACCACCCCCAGCCTCGTGGGCCCCCGGGGGCCCGAGATACAGGCCCCCAAAGCCCCTCCGGAAGCGAAAAACGCAAATATCTCGGCGAAAACTCAACGTATCTGTTCGGAGACCGGGCTCCTTCGAACCGTCTCGCCGAACTGAACAAAACCATATGTGTTTCGTCATTTTTGGTGGAGTATTCGCGGAGATATTAGCCGAAAACCGTCGGTCGCGCTCTGAAATGGCGCCACGAGCTCGGGAGAAAATCGCAGAATATCTCGGCAAAAATCAACGTTTTCGACTGCCAAATTTTTATCGAGTGGAGAACAGACCGAGACCTTTCGAAAGAGACAAACCACAGCCTCGCGGCCCCCGGGAGCCCGAGATACAGGCCCCCAAAGCCCCTCCGGAAGTGAAAAACGCAAATATCTCAGCGAAAATTCCATGTATCCATCTGGAGACCGGGCTCCCTTGGAACCGTACTCGCCGAACTGAACAAAACCATATGCATTTCGTCATTTTTGGCAGAGTATTCGCGGAGATATTAGCCGGAAAACCGTCGGTCGGCTCTGAAATGGCGCCACAAGCTTGGGAGAAAATCGCAAATATACTCGGCGAAAAATCAACGTATCGACGCCATATTTTATATTGAGTGAGTGGAGGACGACAGACCTTCGAAAGAGACCACACCCCAGCCTCGTGGGCCCCCAACTAACTTATTTTAAAACTTACTCAAAACTAACTTTAGCTGGACAATAACTTTATTCTAGAGCTGCAGTAAAGCCTAAACAATCCAGTAGCACCTGTAAAACTGCTTTGAAACAAAATGATGTCTATTGTGAATATTATTGTTACTTGTTCATCATTGTGTCAGTGTTTTATTTGTGTACTTTTAGCTTCTTTGCACGAAGAACATAGTGACGAAACACTTGTGTCCATTAAGGACCACGTAGAAACATGTCGACTGGGTCAATACAAACCGAGTACGAACACATCAGTGGCACACACATAGTCCTATACACTTTTCCCTGTGACAACATGCCCCAGTCCTCCTCAGACTCACCTTCCTAATCTCTTCGAGCTGCTTCTTCTCCTTTCTGTTTGCTTCGACAGGCCAGAATCACTCGGCCTCCTCTCGCCGCCATCGCAGACGCAGTCGTTTTCCAATGCCAGTGTTCCCACCTGTCACACACAGGTATGATTATAATAGGCTACACATGATTATGTGTTCTGTATGATTCAGCGTAGAGCCGGCACAGAATCAGCTTCATGTGACGTATTTGCACTTGCTGCTCATTTAGATCAGTGGTTCGCAACCTTTTGACCTCAGTCGTCCACAGAAATATTTGATGCACAACTATGGTTTCATATAGCTTTCCCAAGTCAATAAATCACCTTTTTTCCCCAAAAAAAGATACATTTTTTAAATTCAAGTCATTTTGAGGCCCATTTCTCCATATAAAAATATTTTCTATTTCATATAAAAATATTTTGTACTATCTAGTTTATGTCGTGCAATGCTTATATGCAACACTAGAGTAGTTTTTATTAATATTTTTTTTTATTCTTTTTCAGTTTAGTTTTTTTTTTTTTCATTTTTAGTACTTTTTATTTTTCTTAGCAGAGTAAATATATATGAAGAGTACAGATGCAAAAGCCTCTAAATGCCATTTGAAATTTTCTTCTAAAATGACCATTTTTATCAAGCTTGTATATTTAAGTTCAGTAATTTCACTTAAATGACAATCAATAGGTAATCTTCATTGCCATTTAAGTGAAATTACTGAACTTAAATATACAAGCTTGATAAAAAATGATAATTTTAGAAGAAAATTTAAATGGCACTTAGAGGCTTTTGCATCTGAACTACTTTCATATATTGCTATTTAGGTTTAATTTTTTATTCCTTTCTTTTAGTTCAGTTTTAGTTTGTATTTGTTTCCAGTTAGTCGTTTTAATAATAATAATTCAATTTACGATCTAATATTTATAATTTATTACAGCTTTAAATTCTGTTAATGATTTAGTTTTTAGTAAACAATAATTTAGTTTAGAAGAAAAAGACTCTCGGTTCTGTGATTTTACTGGAAATAACAATCATCTCTTTTATATCACAGTTAAATGGAGAGCAAATGGAGATTTTTTGCTGAATTGCTCCTAGAAAAATAGACTCAATTTTGTCTCCTATTTCAGTATTTGCAAAGTCTGTAATCAAATGTCAGAGATACTTAATATGATCTTCTCATCAAACTCTTCCGATGCCTAATCGTCTCTGAGCTGCTCCACATTCACTGTTTAGCTCTGTATTTCCTAAATAGGCTATCTTGTTTTCATTTCGTCCGAGGGGGAAACATCTACCGAAGTTGAACAATCTCTGGGAAATCATGCAGATAAACTTTTGCACAAACGTCTGTTTCACCTACCGGTTACAATGACTGTCTTCCCGTGTAGTTTGGCAGTGCCGGTGAAGGTCTTCCTTTGAACAACAATCCTATGAAAAATAAAATACACCACTAATAAAGCCAGAATAACCAGATAGAGGATCATTTTTGCGGCCGTGAGCGCAGTCGTCTCTCAACACACTGAAGCTGAATGAACTTGCAGATCTAGGAGTGGCACACACCCGTTTTAAACTGCCTGTTATTCTGGAATGTGTGTTATATAATGACATCCGGGCGTATACACAACATTTAACACAATAACTGTAGAATCAGTGCAAAGTCATTGTGTTTCAGGACAGACGGCCCAGTTCCTCACCTTTCCTCCAGTCCGTATCTCTCATGACTTACAACAATGCATGTAAATAAGAACTTGCTGGACTGAATACCATACACATTATATTACTTACTGTAATGTAGTGAAATCTCTTTGTTTTGTTCTGCTGTTTGCTAAGCAAAGCAAATACAAGTTGTTTTTTATGAACGCAACACTGCTTTAATTTCCTTTTAAGTGTGTTTGATAAACCCTCAAATACTGTTAAATGGATAATTTCTTGTTCGATGAACTCGATCAGCATGCTGTAAATCTATGTCAGTTTTAGTTTTATTTGAAATAAATAGTGTTTTTTTCCCCCTTTCTAATAATGACGTTGCATGTTTCGGTGAGAGGGTTCCTCCTGATTCCTCCAGTTGTGATTATTCATAACAATCATTGAACAATTATCTCCATAAATCATCAGAGACACTTATGACTTTACTTTGTTGTGTGGCCTCTGTCATTCAATAATTAAAAATACTGTTTCCAGCACTGCATCCTGTGTGTGTGTGTGTGCATACAGTATTAAAAAAAGTTATTAAAACCTGGATTAAATGCAATATCATTTTCAGATTAATCCAATTTTACAGATAAAAATATTAAGCCTTGGTTAAGCGTATAGTATGAAAAGCATACAAATCATAAAAACGTAATTTGTAACTTTCTTCACTGCGCGCCCTTGATCCTGATTCTGCACGCGCTTCTCCAGCACGCGCTTGCCTTAGTCTTCAACAGAAAGTCGCGCGCATTTCGTTTTGCTGACTGACTAACATTAGTTTATCGACCTCTTTATTGAATAATTGCTTATTTAATTTACATAGTGTGATTTTTTTTTAGAGATTTGTATACGTATAATTGAAGAGAACATAAAGTTAACCGAGAAGTTTTTGTTTATTGACCAAAAGAGTCCAGCTAATTAATTGGTAAGAAATTAATGTAATGTTTTTAACGTTGTCTGTGAATAAAAATTATAAAAAAATACTACAGTTGTTGAATATATAACTTAAATCACATGTATGGCCAGACATCACTTCTGACAACTACTGTATAAACACGTACACTAAAAGATGATTTAGTGTGTTTATGTAATGCCTCACGATAGTGATCCTAATGTGTGATTGATACTGCGCATGCGTAAAATCTCGTTTGTTGTAGGTGTCATGTGGGCGAGAGCAATAGTCTCACGGAACTCTTTACTACTGAGTGCATAAATGGCAACGTATGCGGAATTGATTTATTATTTACGAGTAGGCTGTCGTTATTGTGCGATGTAAAAAAAAAACATTGCTTGATTAATACAAGCATTGCTTATGAATTTTAACGTAAACTGCACGCTCCCTGTCTGCAAAAGAAACCATAACTTCCTCATTATAAAAACTACCTGTGTTTTAGTTTCTATTTCAGAAGGAAATTAAAGTATCTGACAACACACTTGTAAGTTATTTACATTATTCCCATTAATTGCATTTTTACATTTGCTTTTTTACTGATCTTTTAAAAAAAGTTCTGCATGTTTAGGAGTGTGTTTAATGACTAATAGGTTTAAGATAACTAGACGTGACTGTGTGTTAACGCCTCTTAAGAGAACCAATGTAGCCTAAAGTCTGTGTGTTGTTTTTAACATTTCTGAGACAGTCTAAGACTAAAACGTATCGTATTAGAGAAGAAGAAGAAGAGTAACATTAAACTTATTTAATAATGTGACATGTGCAATAAGAGAAACTGCCTGACCTACTTTCTGGGTTACTGCAAGTGACACTGACTCACCCAGCCGTCATTCATCATCAAGCTGTTAAATGATGTTTGTATATATGATTATGATATTTGTGAACATTGTGACTTCACAGTCATCTAAATCTAGAAAGAAGCAAACAAGTTTTCTCTTTGCATTTTAAGGGATCTTGACACGTCTGCCCTGTAGGCTAGTAGATTTTTTTTAGGAAATGTCTTTGAAACCAGATTTGGTTTTGACTCAGACAAAAACCCAAGTTTGACAGAAACAGAATATATAATTATATATAGCTTATTGTTCCGTAACCTAAAAATGTCCTTGCGTTTTACCACCAAAATCATGGCGGAAGGAAATAAAGCAGGATGTGAAAACAATGACATGACATTTACAGACAAACACTTATTGTAACTCATTTCTTGTAACTGCAAGGAGACAGAATGCTTAATAAATAATACCTATATATTATTTTTTTTTGTAAAATGTATAGCATTAATGTGTTCTTTTAGTGACCATGTCGGACAGAAATACCCAGGGGTGAAGACACCGTGGATGCCAGAAAAGGAGAAGAACAAGGGTATGTGTTTGATTTAGGTGGAAATTGATTCATTACAAACATATAATTACAAGAAACGGGCGATTGATATGTAGGTCAGAGTTTAAAACTCATTGTTGACAGAGGAATCACTGAGAGTCCCCCTTGTTGTCAATCATTTTATCCCTTAAAACTCATCTTTGATCACCAAAATGACATGTTTATAATAGGTTTCCTTGAAAAAAAAGTTAATGTCTTTAAAATATCTTGAATGTAACTCGACACCCTTGCCTCATTTAGTATGTGTGGTTCTATGAATATGCAAATGAGCCCCGCCTCCACTCACTCACTCACTCACTCACTCACTCACTCACTCACTCACTCAGCTCACCACTGGTTGACGATCACACGTTGATCTGATTGTTTAAAAGGTGGTTTGTGACGTCAGAAACACCAGCGATTTCAAAGCGTGTTTTTGAGACTGTCTTTGGTTCACTGCAGTTTTAAGCAGAACATATTCGAATTATGAATTTACACATGATTTGTCTGAAAGCGTATTAACAACACCACATAGACACATAAACAACATTAAAAGCTGGATTTTCACCACAGGGGGACTTTTTATAGTGTGACTAATCATTTGAATAGTGCGTAAACACAAAAGGCAAAGAGCAAAATGAGCTAAATGTGGAAAATATAACTGGAGGTAATGGAGAGAAAACATTCCATAAAACTGCAAAACAGGTTTGTCAGTTTTCAACCCACAAATATTTAATCACCTCTCATAAGAAGAAAAACTAAAATATGTGAACAAACTGCAAATTTTGTTTTGTTAAATTCAAAAACAGCAGGATTTTCTACTTCTGTGTCCACTTTTGTGTCCTTAAACGCTTTTTTTGGGGTTGACCGCTTATAAAAAACTTTTTTTTGTTTTGTTTGCTGTACACCTTGTCACATAGCAGCTTTTAGACATTGTTTTGTTTTTTGTGATAAGTCAGATCTGACGAGGAGGCCGCTTCACACAATACAATGTCAATTGAGACGGTGTGGGCGTGGCTTCGAATTATGATGCGTGCCGCTCTGTCTCTATTGGTGGATCTCGTGTGAGTGACAGGTTGCCCCGCCCTCCAGAAGTGTTTCACTCTGATATATACGTCACAATAGGGAAGTAAGAGAGCGAGACACGGTTTGCGTTTCCTGCCGCTTGTGAAGTTCACAGTGTGTGACGTTAATGAAAGTATCTGCTATAACCACTTCCTGAAGTGACCGGCAATAATTTCCACTTTAATTAGGAATGACTCATAAAAGTGTTTGCTCTCGCAGGACCCTCACTGACGCCGGAGTCGTTCACACCGATGCCAACCCACGTTCTGATGCTTTCCAGTACAACATGAACTACGGCATTCTGGGACAGTGCGTGAATCATCAACAACAAGAACTTCCACAGTAAAACATGTAAGAGCTGGGAAGCACACGCACAGGTTTAAAGGGTCATGAAATCCCAAAACACATTTTTTAGATATTACAGATATGATCAGGCTGCACATCACTGAATAAATAAATTTCATGAAGGGAGGCAACACTAAAAACACTCCAATACAACCAATAAACAGATTATTTTTGTATTTTTCGGAGCAATTTTTGTTCTTCCGGGTTAGAAAAGCAAAGTCAGGGAATGTGAGGTAGAAGCGTGATCGATTCGGAGCATGTGATTGGCTGTCCGCTCGATTCTACGTCAGCTGACCGTCAAGCTAATCTCTGCATTTATTAATGAGAAAGAGCTCGTTCAATCAGGTGTATTACGCTTGAGATTGCATTACATCGGAGAACTCAAACATCATCGGTTTGTACTCGATATACAACTATACATCTGTTCTAACTGAAGATGGAGATTACATTTGTACAATTATATTAAATACTCTAAAAATTTTACTTTTATCTTTTCAGGTATGATTCATAATTTAACATTATTGAGGGAAAAAATCAAAAAATGCTAAACGTTGATAAAATAAGTCATTTTTATTGTTAGAATTGTGATTTCATGATATTTTAATTTGAATCCAATTGGAAAAACTTGTGAAAAGATATATGTCAGTTAGTCAAATAGCATAAACTGAGAGCTCTATAGCCATCTAGTGGCTAAAATGATATTTTTTACTTTTAAAACGACATTTTTGAAAATATGGGCAAAAATTTTACACTAAACCATGTAAAATTTATAAATGTAGTGTGTCTTTTATAAAGTGAATTTTACATAAGCTGTTTTTGTATATAAATCTTACAGAAACTTACAAATGTGGAGTATAAAACATAATAAACAGAGTAAAATTACATTTGTAGAAGAAAAAAACTATTATTCTGTTAAAAAATAACATCTTCAGAGACCCCAAAGACCACGAGTGCTACTGTTTTTCTCACGCTAACATAAAAACTGATATCATTATTTATTTGTTCTTTGGTAGATCAGTTCAGATGTTTGTTTGTCCTCATATTAATCTCTTTTATACAGCGATGGCAGTTCGTTAACGGGACAGACGAGAGATGCAAATAACGTGTGGCAGACCTTCTCCAAGCTAGGCTTCGATGTCAGCAGTAGAAATGATCAAACTGTGTCTCAGATGGTGGATTTGTTGACTAAAGGTATGTTGTGCATCACTGATTGATTGAGAATAATGATCTGTACTGTAATCTCACGAGGTCTTCCACTCTCAGTGTCTCGGCAGGATCACAGTAAGTCGGCCATGTTTGTGTGTGTGTTGTTGAGTCAGTGGAGACGACAGAGTTGATTTATGGCACGGATGGTCCTATACCACTGAAGAACCTGTTTGAGCTCTTCAGAGGAGATCGCTGCCCTTCATTAGTGGGAAAACCCAAGCTCTTTCTTCATTCAGGTGAGCGTCACGAGTCCAGTCTCATTCATACAGCGCATTAAAAATATAGAGTTTAACAGCGCAGCGCTTTCTGTCTCGTACGTTCTGACAAATGTCCCCCTGTAGTCGATCATTTCACCCTGTAAAAATCACCAAAATAACATATTTATAACATTTTTCCTTAAAAAAACGTAATGCCTTAAAATATCTTTGACTGTAACTCGACACCCTTGCCTCATTTAGTATACGCAGTTCTATGAATATGCAAATGTGCCCCGCCTCCACTCACTCACTCAGCTCACCACTGGTTGGCGATTCACACGTTGATCTGATTGGTTAAAAGGTGGTTTGTGACGTCAGAAACACCAGCGATTCCAAAGCGTGTTTTTGAGACTTCTTCAGTTTTAAGGAGGAAATACTAGTCAGCACTTATGAACTTACACACGGGTTGAGTGTATTAATAACACCACATACACACATAAGCAACATTAAAAGCTAGGAGACTTTAACCATTTAGCAGACAATCTTTTATCCAAATCTTCTGGAACAAGAAGAAATGTAGGGGAGAGCAAAGTAACACTTTTTGACTTTGTCAATTTGTGTAAATCTACTTAGACTTTAGAGTTTCCCCACATTAATTTCCCACATGTCTAGCACAATTATGTGGTTTTGTTTTATTAATACAGTGTATACTTTTTTCTTGATTTACCCTGAAAGAATGGAAGTGAAATGTGACAACATGCCCCATAGGTGGGGTACATTGTAACATGTGAGGGGCACATTGTAACATCACCATATGACAGCTTAAAATGCTATCTGATCTGATCAAAAACATATGCAAGTCAAACCAAAATATTTTCTTAATAAAATACAATTATTAACTTTTTCGTATAAAATAACGGCATTTTTTAATAATTAAAAATAAACTAATTTTTGAGTTTGACAACAAACACATCGGAAAACACAGCTATACAGCATAATTCAAAAACAAAATAATACTTAATAATTTCTGAGCATTGACTCTCAGTCTTTATGTACATGTTTCTCATGTTTCCTCAATAGAATTCATAAAAGTATAGAATATAATATCATATTTCTAATAGGGGCACATTGTAACACAGTGTGACAACATGCCCCAACTGCACAACTGTGATTTAAACCCTGCTAGTGTCTTCTGCTAGTTAGTGAAGCATGAAAGAACTAAATCAACGGTTAAACAACAGATTGGAGATTAAAATAATATCAGATTTGTCTAATTTTAAATAAACACAAAAAATAGAGACGAAAAATTAACTTAAGTAAGAAATGCACTTTTGCTATGGTTAAATAAATGTTCAGTGATATCTTACAAAGATTTTGGAATTTTGGCGCATTTTTCTCTATATAGTGTTGAAATGGCAACTAGTAAATATACCAAGTTTCGTCATGCCAGCATGTGTGGAAGTAGGCTATGTTCATTTTTTCATAGTCTCTAAAAGATAAGTTTTGATAATCTGAAATCCAAATGGCCAATTCTTGTGTTTATGGA
>JAQIUQ010004606.1:277500-336258 GCA_030378365.1 Hybognathus amarus | reverse complement strand
GTGCGTGTGTGTAACCATAGCGACAAAACGACCAACTCTTCGGATCCTGCACTTATATAATATAAAAATATAATTATGTATTTTTAAAGTAGCATGAATGGATTCATTCGGGACTTCGAAATCGGCAGAGATAGAGATAGGGCAGGCAAATTTTCCAAGACAAAATCTGTTACAAGTTGCTGCTTAGCTTCAACAACACTAGTCTTGGTCTCGGTTTAAGGTTAAGTCTTAGAATAAACTAACATGAACTAACAACTGAGAAAAACTTACTGTGTTACAGATCTTTCCTTTCATCTTTGTTGATTCTATAATAAAAACACAGCTGTTCATTGTTTCTTCACAATAGCATTAACTGGCTACAGGGGCAGAGGCCGAAGGGCCGTGAGAGGTGCGGAGCCGATGTGTCAGCGCCATTCCCTCGCGGCTCTCGGCTTCTGAACCTCCCCCAGTTGATGTATTGTGAACTAACATGAATCTCTGTGAACTATAACCAGCTCTCCTCTTGGAAGCATAAAAGGGGGGAGCGTCGACAGTGAAGATCGAGAAAGAGGACCAGGCCTGATTTATTTGATGTTTTATTTTATGTGTGATGGCAGTCGACCGTAAGGGGCTCCCGTCTTTACTTTTGTTTGGTATTTCTTGATTTATTCTATGTAAAGTCTGTTGTTGGTCCTTCGCTCGCCAGCCCCCGCCTCCGACCATTGCACCGATGACAAATAGGTGTGACATCACCAATGACATCTTTTAATAACAAATTAGTTAATGTTGAAACTCAGTGTCCAGCTGTTTTCAGGCCCATGTTTTACCCCATGTTTTTCCAACCTTATATGCGTGAAAGTGTACACTGAGAACGGCAGTCAAACCCGTGACTTTCCACCCATGAAATCGTACTAGATCGATGTACTCCCAGTTACGAGCTCTGACGTCACATAGCCCGCGAAACCATACAAAACAACAATGGCAGCCCCTACAGTACAGCATTTCTTCAGACACACGGTGAGAATACATTTTTGGACAATATAACGTTCCAGTCAAATTAATAATAATAATAATAATACTCACACGATTATGTATTCCAATGCTATGTTCTCTGAAACAGTAAGTTTGTGTATTGCGCTCAGGTAGTTTGGCGCGACTGGCCTGGAACGCTACAAAGTCGTGAGTCGTGGTTTGAAGTCATGATTTATGTGTTCTGAAAACTTGCCTGAACGCAGCATAAAATTAGTTCATGTTAACTAAAGTAGTTAACTAATGAACCTTATTGGAAAGTGTTTCTTGAATTGAGGTTGCATACAGGATAGCTATTCTATTATATATCATCATATTGTTATAGAATTCACTCATTGAAAGGAAGACGAATCTGTGATTCAGATTTTTCTCAACTCTAGGCCAAGTTCATTACTGGATAAGCAGGAATGAGCGTTCTGAGAGCACCTCCTCTTTCTGAGAAAAGAAAGCTTTGATCTTAGCGGATGTTTGAATCCGCTCAAACGATGACTTAGCACTTTCTGTGAATCTTTTTTGGACAAAAGCGCCCATGTTTATAGCCACCTACACAGACACTCGCTAAATTCCAATGCTGGATAAGCTATAGGAGTCTTTGGCTGTGTTTATATGTACGTGCATGTGTTGTGAAGACTGCTGGCGTCTCCTCCGCCTGGTGTCTGCTGTTTACCGTCTACACACACACCCCGACCCCAGTTAACGGATGCTCCCACACCCCCTCCCCCACACACAACCGTCTACGAACGCCTGGCAGGGGCCAAATCTGATTGGTGTGCTCTCTCCCTTCAAAAAGGACCTGAACTCAATTTGCTTGCAATGGCTTCAATTTCCTGGCCAGCCAAATCTGCCCTCATTTTTTTTCTTGAGGATTTCTTTTTTGCCTACTCTTCCTGGAGGACCGTCATTTCATTTCCATGGACTTTGTGCGAATCCACCTGCCCTCTCCGCCTACTACTCGTCCTGCGACAGAGATCAGTGTGTGTCTTTGTGAGTACATGTGTGTGTGAGTCTGTACGTGCATATGTGTGTGTCCTGAGAGGGCAGAGCTCGAGATTTTTGTCAAATTGTCACCTAGTCCTTCTACTGCAAAATTCATACGTTTATGCAAACACCTGCCATCACCTTTTCAATGTATGTGCTTTACAAGCTGAAAGATATCTAAAAGATATCCATCGACAAACTGGGAGAATATAAAAGTTGTAATTGGCATAAATGATGCAAGTGATGGCATAAAATCTATAGCTTCTGTACATTACACAGATGCTGAAAATCAGTTAAAAAAGATGTGTGACACGTGTACTCAAAGTAAATAACTGATTTGTTTTCGTTTTAGCAAACTATCTTTTTTAAAAGTTCTGGAAACTATTAAACATGAACGCACATTATAAAAATAACACTTTGACAGTTTTGCTTCTCATTTTTATCCTTGTGCAATAGACTGTTTTCTTCTAGTGCTGCTGTAAATAGCACAACGTTAATGAAACGGCCAAACTCTGAGTGCGCTGAAATTTTTCATTACATGACAGCAGCCATTTGTCATTCTGAGATTTATAATTAATGCAGTTTATCTGCATTAACTCTTTTGATCCATCACGCTCCCTGTCTGCCGTTAGCATATTCTCTGGGCTGAATACTGCAAATAAATGGCACTGGAAATGCATGAAAACAAACAGCTGAAATGTGTGCTTCAATCAGCATGATGGTTTGGTTATAACCTCATAAAAAAAGCCCTGACAATGAGCCAAACGTCTGCCAAACCGTGGTAAGGCAAATTTGTTTTAATGCCTACACTAAGTTGAGCAGTCAGACCTTTGAGTGTGTTCACAGCCTTGAGAATTTCTCTACTTCTCAAGTTGTTTAAATTCTATGATCTCCCTGTCATTGCCGATGATAAAGAGAGCGTATGAAATTAGAGTTTCTGAAAAACAAATTAAAGTCAGGTATCTTCCCAGACCCTCAGCAAGAGCCCTCACCCTCTATCTCAGTGTCTGTGTTTGTCCAACTGTAACGTAATTGCCCGGCCAGTCCTGACGAGATACGGTGTCTGCAGTGGCCCGAGGAAGTCGCCCCATGGCTGGCCGTGAGAGTGGGAAAAGCCAGCCTCTGGTTCGCTCGTGCTCCTGGGAAATTAAGTCAGCGTGTCTTGAGGTATTGAAATGAAGTATCTGAAAACACGCCTCCCCTGTCTCAGTCGACGGTCCAAACTGGTCGAGAGTAGAGACAGACAGTTCCTCCTACTGAAAGGAACAAGAATTAAGCCCGTCCCCATGAGACTTCCGGGCCATCCATAATTGTACAATACCGCCGTACAGTCAAGTAACACCTCACTGTGAATATACCAAGAATCATTTTGGATGCATCCCTTATCAGACACCTCTAGTTCAAGTCTTAAGGCCATCTGCACGCGAGTACGAAATTTCTGGATGTGTTTTTTCGTGGGTTCGCCAACCTAAGAATTCGTCACGCATAGAAACCTTGCATCACCGAGTCAGATGCGCAATTCAGTGAAACCTTTGTGGGGAAAAAAATGCAAAAATACCAAATGGATTCGTCAAAGCAGTGAGGATGATTTTGTTGCCCTCTCTATCTAGTAATATTTTCTGAAAGAGAAAATATTACGTCCATCTGAATCCTGAAATCTGGCGCCGAGAGGAAGGAGAGTTTTTCAAGGAGTTGGCGAATTTATCCCTAGCGATTCAAAATTTACTTCAGAATGTCAGTGGGACAGTTTGATGCTTTGCTAGCGATTCTCGTGAACCAATAGATTCTGAACGTGAGATCTGGCAGTATGTCTAAGGTATGGACACACACACAAACACACCCGCGCACAGCCGGTTTAGCGCTGGACAGACAAAACAACTAGGCTGTTATATATTGTGCCCAAATAATACGTTATCGAATTGGCTGCTCAATCACATCTTATTCAATCCTGAAATTTCAATCTGATTGAAAGGGGAGGTTTATTAATTTCATAATCCAATATAGAGAAGAGAACATGAACACTTGATCGAACTGAAAACCTAAACTGAAAGCACGGCGCAAATGTGCAAGACGAGCTCCCCCCGGCCCTAATTGTCTAAAAGACCTCTCAAAATGCTGGCTCTGGATGCGAAAAACGCAGAAAATCGAAACCCTAATCCGATTAATTTTATGACGGACAAAAGTTTCAGGGCGGTGTGCAAGCATTATGTGAGGTCGAATTTTTATCGTGTCGAAAATTTCGGATGCAAATTTCGGACTCGGTGGCCTTTAGAGTCTCGAACGAGCTGAATCAGGTGTGCTAGATGAGGAAGATGTCAAAATGTGTAGCGCCACCATGGTTGACGTGAAACGGTAAAACGACCAGTAGAGGCATAGTGAATCGGGTTGGGGGAAACGGCTGTAAAAGCTTCTTTAGGTGCCCTATTGATGATGAGGTGAAGAAATATTGAATTCCACACATCAGCTGAGGGTGAGAGCGGAGGTTATGTACAGTGCTTTTGTAGCACTCAATCCCACACATAAAGGAAGCATTTGATGTAATTTTCCGTTGCTGAACCCACACAGCAGGTGGGTTTGCCCACCAGCTAATAACACGATACATAAAACTGATGTTTACTCTATTTCAACTCACGACAGAGGTTGCTTCCAGGCTTATATCCGATTCAATAACATGATTGTTTCCAGCCCACATTTGCAGTTCAGACTGAGTGTGTTTGATTGACAGTTTCAGGGAAGTGGCTGAGTGACAAGCAGTGGATTTACTAACCCAAAAGTGACCTTAAAGCCACCGCAGGGAGGGCTTCTGCGCGAGAACACGGCATTCCGAGGATAAAAGAGAAGGTGAAAAGAAAGTAACACTCTTTCCAAGCCGAATACCAAAAGTGAATTTCCCATAAAGGACTCAATTGTTGGATTTTTCCGGGAGCATTCGGAAGGGCCGTACGGACAGCTTCCAGCTCACCTCCGTGCGTAAAGTGTCCATTCTCCACCTGACATGCGGCCACAACAGAGGCAAGCAGGCATCCTGCCCCCACAGCCGGACAGCGAGGGACTTCCTCTCTGACAGGAAGCTGATCATATACCTGGTCCTGTTGAAACAGCCATCTTCCTTTCCCCCTGCCAATCACCATATTACATATAGCATATGAGGAGGAGGAAATGCCTTGCTTCTACTGTCACTGAAAATCTGAAACTTGAAGTAGTATACATTATGGAAACATATTATAATTAGTTTATATGTTTATTCTATTATTTACGTTATACATTTTTCTATAAATATAATTTAATAACATATTATGATAGTTATATTATTATTATTATTATTTTTGACTACGTCTGACTAAAACTACTACTACTACAGACTTCAGTATTTTTCAGTAATTTTATCAATTATTTTTTTAATTATCAGCAATGGTGGGAGTTATAACAATTCTGCAAACGTCATATTAAATTATTATTATCAAAAGTTGGCATATTTGAACTTAAAGGAGTAGTTCACTTTTGAAAAAAACCTTTGCCGATAATTTACTCACCCACATGTCATCCAAGATGTCCACGTCATTCTCTATTCAGTTGAAAAGAAATTAAGGTTTTTGATGTAAAAACATCGGAGGATTTTCTTTTTCCACAGAGAGATGCACTTCAGCTGGCAACCAAGAAACGGGTTCAAGGTCCAAAAGACACTTTCAGTGCAAACTACAAACGTGTTTCAAAGGAGCTTTAAAAATTGATTTCAGACTGATAAATAAGGGCTCTTATCAAGTGAAATCATTGCTCATTTAATAAAAAAATAACAAAGTTTTAAGTTTTATAAAGCTCAAATGCTCTTCTTGTTCTGTACTGCGACAACGTTCGTGACGTTCCTGTTCGAAATCGTCCATCAAAATGAAAAAAACTTTTTCCAGAGTCAGATTCGTTTGTTTAGTTCGTTATGACATATCTCATCTTCTTGAAATCATTTAAAGCCCTTTGTAACAGTTTGCAGTTGCAGTCTTTGAAACTGTCTTCTAGGACTTCTTGAACCGTTTGGTTCCCAAATGAAGTGCATTATATGGAGAAAATGCTTGAATGTTTTCATAAAACCTTAATTTCTTTTTGACTGAAAAAAGAATGACATGGACATCTTGGACTGACATGGGGGTGAGTAAATTACCAGCAAAAGTTTTCAAAAGTGAACTACTCCTTTAAGTGCAAAATTAGTATATTGCATAAAACATTTGTGAATCAAGCACAATTTCCATCACATGTGTTCAACAGAACAAAATTCAAACTTCCTGGGAAATTGGAGCAAAATATCTGTAGAAAAATGGAAGTTGTTGCAATCAAGGAAGCCACTGTGGCTCTTTTTGCCTCCATCATAATGCTGTACTCTTTTCTGCCTCCATCATAAATGCATCAGCATAAGTGTAGAGCACGCAGGCGAAACGCAATAAACACCGGTCTACAGGTCAACTTCAAATGCTGTGTTTGACAACGCAACTCATGTGAGACACTTCTGAGAGGTCATTATACCAAATATTTACCTATAGACTTCTGCTTAGACATTTAAGAATGATCAGACCAACATTTGAGATGGCGCGATGCAATTGGTCCATTGGTTACATCAGTTATCCAATCACATCCACTGTCTGACAGTTTTTTTGTCGTGCTATCAGAGTATTTGTTTCAATGTTTCCATTCATAGTTTATGTGCATGTCTTCTTATCTGGATGATATTCATTTATCCAATCAATAAGTTTTCAATGCGATGGAACATATAGAGAAGAAAATCAGCCACTTGTGGTGTTTGTCACATGATGTTAGGGAGTTGTGGGCGGTGAAGTATTCTGGTCTCTAATTCCGGCTTTAATGTAAGCCAATGGGATTGTTTCACTCATTTTATTGGCTACCAGGTGGAATCATACATGTACGCACACCTTTCCCCCAACAAACCTTACAATTTAAGGTATAATCCATGTCTGCAGATTACACACCAAATCTCTAAAATGTACAAGCATACATTCCCTTTGTAGGCACCACTAATAAACAGAAATGTCACATTATGCACACGTTTCGCTCCAAGCTGACTCATTACGAAAGAGTATGTGTTTGTACACGGCCCTGGCGCTGGTAACTCCTCTGTTTGGTTTCCTAAATATTAAATCTCTCATCCTATATCTCTTTCACTCAGTTTCTCTTTTTAGCTTCTCTTGCTCTGTAATTCCTCTGGGCTTAAATAAAGACAGAGGCATCCAGTGTAAGTAATGGTGTGCACCCAACGCACCCCGACTAACTGCGCTTCTAGTCCACACAGACCACTGCCAGTCCAATGGCACACCCCACTTCACAGTGTGTGTGTGTGTGTGTAAGAGAGAATGTGTGCAAAATTCCAAAGCTCTGAGCTGTTAGTTAATGCCTTGCCTTTACAGCCAATGAAGAACATTGAAAAATACCTCGTAGCAGCTACATAAAAACAATCGTCCTTCCTACCCGAAGATCAATGTCAAATGTATTTTCGCATTAGGCCTCAAAAAAACCATCCGTCTGTATAGTAAATCAAGGCTATATAACTTTCAGACTCATTCAAAGGCTTTTTGGTGCCAACATGCGAGACAATTAGAGTGATATTGAAACAAAAAAAGACTTAATCTATGTAACATGTACATGTAGCTGTTGTATGTATATGTGTCTGTATAGTGTAAATGGATTTTCTTTCAGTGTGTGGCTATGCAATAAGTAAAGTTGCAGCCCGAAAGCAAGACAGATAGAGCTGGCTGTGAGTATGTGTACGCTGCAGATAAATCAATTAAAATGAGTGCGCCTGACAAGCGTCTGAACATGCAGCGCTGGTTGAGGTGGATAGCGATGGTCTCTTACATTTACTGTGACACCAGGAGATCTGAGCTGGCTGTATTGACGGGGAATATTCAAATGCAACAACTCACACCTTCATATGAGCGCTGGGGTTTAATCTTACACATATAGAGAAAAATGGAAAAGGAAGATCTTTTGAAAGGGGCCAATCACACACACACACACACACACAAAAAGATTTTTCCTTCACTGCACAAAGCTCCCACCACCCTATTATTTATGAAGGCTGACCTTGGGGTGTTTCTGCTTTTTCCATTCCAATGTTCCATTTCAAAAGTGAAAATGTGAGCCAATCAAGTCATTTACATACTTAGAGGTCTTAAGGGTAGAGCAGCAAAAGCAGCAGGGTCAAGAGAAGTGGAAAAGGGCCATGACAACTAAATTATGACTGCAAGAAACCTTGAATATTATTATATATGAATTTCAGGAGGGAGATGCAAAAATATTTCATTCAGTACAAGAAATGTCTTCCCGCCCTGATAAACAACTCAACTTCCATATCGATGCATTACAGTAATATCTCCGGGTTCATTTCGCATTTTAGAAACGCCATTCTCATACATTAAAACCAAACCAACAAACTCCTCTGCAACGCACGACAGCACCAAGAAACGCATCCGTATGCACTGAAATATCCCCCGGCACGCACGCTGAATTGAATGCTAACGTGTGAACTGTTCGTGATTCAACTGAAATATGCCGGCTGTTTGCCATTCATCTACTCCTGTCCTTCTGTATCATCTCTGCTCATATCTCAATGGACTGCGTTCTATTGTCTCAGCGTGCATCAATGCGATGTCCTCCATTACTTGTGTGACACTGAGGTCGTCCACCTCAAACATCAAAAGAACTGATAAGCAGGCGTGATTCAGAGGGACATCCAAAGCGGCCATTTTCCGTGCGTCGCAATATCGAAGGGTTATTACACTGGGCGAGGATCAATACAAGAAAAATCACAAGTGATTGGCCCAGCCACTCAAGACGAATCCTCTCTGTACCGTGTGGCACACTCTCAGGCCCTGAGTAGCGCATTCATCAATCCAGCTTTAATGTGCTTAACCTAACGAGCGTCGTGTTTAGAACGAGCGGGGGAGACGGTTTTGTTGCAAAGTTATTCAGGCCAACTCTTCCCTTTGTAATGGATTCGGGAATGACTAAGTCAGATTATGTCTGCTTTCTTTATCTTTATGTTTTAGAAAAGAGGCTGACAAGTGTGTAATGCCAACATGGGCTCTATAACAAAACCTAGTGAGATGCTTTTCTGCGTGCCGGCGTTCACATAGGCAGTAGTGACTCATTTGGAACACTCTGGATAGACAACAACTTACTTATGTGAAGCACAGTAGAGACTAGACTAATGCCGGATTTCAATAGTGTTTGCATTGCTAATGCTGTGATGACTCAATACGCCACACACAAATACTGGAAAGCTCATTTTGACCATTATTGAGGATATATAAATCAGAGATGCACACACATGCATATATCCGTTTCCACACAACCATTAAGCCGCACAACTGTTGTTGGTCAACACATTAAGCTAGTAATATGTTGTGTTCTCTGAGCAGCAAATCATTTCCTGAATGATCATGTGACACTGAAGACTAAAGTAATGATGCTGAAAATGTAGCTTTGATCACAGGAATAAATTAGTAAAATAAAATAGAAAACTGTCATTTTAAATTGCAATATTATTTCACAAGATGAGCATATAATACTTCATTAAATAAACGTTAAAAATAAATTACTGACCTTTTGTAACGCTGCTGTAGTGTATAATATAATATATTCCACTGCACATATAAATATCTCATGCATTCTAATCACAAAGCTTGATGCATGGATTCTTTGATTGTCAAATATTAAGTAAAATTTAAACATTTATAATCACAATATAAATGTACAACGTTGTCATCTTGGATGAATTGCTCTACTCTGGGCTGACTGCAATGCATTCTGGGACTGGTTTATCTATGAAGAATATATGTGTTTGTGACTTTGGTCAAAATAACACTGCCTGCCTTGTGGAAACAGCCTTTGAGTCAGGAGTGTGTATGATGCCTTAAAACGTCTCTTGACATAAGCAGCTCATGAGGCTTTGGACCAGAGCCACGGTCTACCTGGAGGTCTGGAACCACCATTAAAGGAGTAGTTCACTTTAAAAAATAAAAATAATATGCTGATAATTCACCGCCCCCATGTCATCCAAGATGTCCATGTTTTTCTTCTTCAGTCGAAAAGAAATTAAGGTTTTTGATGAAAACATAATTTTTTTTTCCATCTACTGGACTGTGGGGACAGTGGGAACCAAACAGTTCAAGGTCCAAAAGACAGTTTCAGTGCAAACTGTTCAAAGGGCTTTAAACAATTCCAGACGATGAATAAGGGTCTAATCAAGCGAAACGATCGTCATTTAAAAAAAAAAAAAAGTTTTATAAAGCACAAATGCTTGCCTTGCTCTGTTTGTGATGTGCGTTCCTGACTCTGTTTCGACCGTTCATCAAAATGAACAAATCTTTTTTTTCAAGTCAATTTGTTCATTTTGTTCGTTGAATGAACCAAATGACATGAAAAGATTCGTTCATTTTGATGAACGAGTCTAAACGCTACTTAAAGTCTGAAAAAACCCTAATGAAACTCTTATGGCCTTTAAAGGATAATTCCGGTATTTAACACATTGAGTCTATTTTGTAGTTTGTTTTGAATGAAATAGATGGTGGACTTAGAAATTGACAATGGGGTCCTGTCTCGAGTTTTTAACTATTTTAGAATCGCCTGTGACAGCTTTTGACTGGGTGTCTATGGGCATGCACAAACATGTCCTTAACACAACCCTTAACGTCATTTTCAAAACTGATCCAAGTGGTTGGTGGTGTTCGCTGATGATTAAAAACAAATATATTGGCGCAATGAATGCTTTTAATCCGTGTTGTTTGCTATAGTGGAACTATTTTTTCAGATACCTTATAACTGCGTATAAACTTCCGCTCTTCGAATGTTTGAGTCTGAAGCGTTAGCACACTCCCGAACCACTTGATGGCGACAACCAGGACACTGTACGGAACACCGTGTCTAGCCGCACCATAAAAGAAGTCTATAGGTCGGGAGATATGGCAAGACGGTAGAACCAAGCGAAAAGACTACAACCAAATGTAAACAGACCCCTTTCCGCTTCCAGTAGCTAGCGCAGTAATATCAATGAGCACTGAGTCCTCCAGCAGACATCAATGCGATTTTAAAAAATGCACAAATAAAACATGACAGAAATGGTATTTCGTGACGCTGACTTGTTTCGGAACATCAGACGAACACCACCAACCACTCGGTGAATTGCACAGTTTTGAAATGAACGCTTAAGGGTTATTTTAAGGAAATGTTTGTGCATGCCCATAGACAACCAGTTAAAAGCTGCCACAGGTCGATTCTAAAATAGTCAAAAACTTGAGACAGGACCCATTGTCAAAATTTTTTCCTGTAGCTTATACTTAAGTTTTTCAGATCTAAAATATAGTCTTGAAACATAATTTTAGCTAAACGGTAAATTAGATGTTGGTCTTAACAGACATTTTAATAATCATGTACGGCTAGCAGCCCTGTATCCGTTTAATATCGTCACAGTGAGTTTCCTACAAAACTAAACCAACTGTAAACAATTGACTCTCTTTTTATTATATCAAAGTATAAGAAGGAGAGGAGAAAAAAATGTGCATAGCCATTTCCATAAAGGAATCTGTACAGTAAGTCTTCTTTGTTTCTTTCACAAAATTCAGAAGCTGAAGAGAGTATCCTCGCACTCGGTAATGATAAAACAGGGAAATGTGTTGATTTAATCAAACATAAAATTATCTTATTCAAAAGATTCAACTGAATTGCTCATAGTTTGGTACAGTGCTCTCTGTAAGTGAATAACTGCTTTGTGTGAGAGAGCATTTGCAATGAAAATAAATGCATTAAAATGCAAATTCAAGCATGTAACACCAGGCAAGGTGTAGTACAGTACAGCAGGACACGTGTAAGCCGCTGTCGGTGTGTTCTGAGAGAATCCTACACTATTTAATGAGTGCACAGCCACGGACGTCTTCCATTAGTGCTTTCATCTTCAGCATCTTGCCTTGACTTTCATTAAAAGGCTGGTAAAGGAGCGCAGGGAGCTAAAGGAATGTTTGCCTTAGTGATTTCAAAAAGCAAAATGTCTAACCAGTCAGCCCGAGAGCTTGTACAGTACTTTATTCACACAGAAAAACGGAGTTCCACCGAAATCCTCCACCATTACCACAAAGGAACATGATTCACAAACAATTTTCTTGAAAGCTAATAATAAAGCAGGAGCTCTGATGGAGGAGAGAAGTGCACTAAAAGAGTATGAGGTGATGAATAGGAGAGTTAGCTACAGATGAAAGACAGCACACTAAGCCCAAAGATATCTAAAGTGATTTGAGACGCTCCTCGCTGACAGAAACTTTTGAAAAAAGAATCATGTCCAGTTGGATCATGCATGCCTTGAGATCATTAAAACGTTTCGTCAATTTTAAGACAGTCAGTAGCCACTGTTGAAGACTATAATGCCATAAATGGATTCAAACTGTTGTCAAAAGATTAGATTAACTTTTTTTAGTTACTACAGATACTCTCCAAATGAATGTCCCTGCAAAAAATATCCTGACAATTTACAGCAAGGAGGTTTCTGTGTGAAAGCTGTTTGCAAAAAAATAAAAATAATAATACTGATATACATATATAATATATATATATATATATATATATATATATATATATATATATATATATATATATATATATATATATATATATATATATATATATATATATATATATATATATATATATATATATATGCTGTATATATATATATATATATATAAAGAGTAGTCAAGTCAAGTATATTTATTTAGCACTTTTCACAATATAGATTGCATCAAAGCAGCTTCACAGTATCAATGAAAACATAACAACAATGTTCATTTCTTAGTGGAAAAACATCCATGTTCGGTAGAGCTGATCAATGGTAGTACTGATTGGTTAATTAATTTGAATATCCCCAACTGAGCAAGCCAAAGGCAACAGTGGCAAGGAAACGAAAAACTCCATCAGGTGACCCAATGGTGCCCTAAAACTCCATCAGGTGACCTAATGGTGTCCTAAAACTCAATTAAGTGACCTATTGGGTTCCTAAAAACTCCATCAGGTGACCCAATGGTGTCCTAAAAACTCAATCAAGTGACCTGTTGGGTTCCTAAAACTCCATCAGGTGACCCAATGGTGTCCTAAAACTCCATCAGGTGACCTAAATGGTGTCCAGAAACTCCATCAAGTGACCCTAAGATCTCCTAAAACTCCATCAGGTGACACAATGGTGTCCTAAAACTCCATCAAGTGACCTAAAGATGTCCTGAAACCTCCATCAGGTGACCCAATGATCTCCTGAAAACTCCATCAGGTGACCTAAAGCTATCCTAAAACTCCATCAGGTGACCTAATGGTGTCCTAAAACTCCATCAGGTGACCTAATGGTGTCCTAAAACTCCATCAAGTGACCCAACGAAGAAAAAGGCTCAGTCGGGGGCCAGTTCTCCTCTGGCATTCATGAACTGGCGTTTATGAACTATGCAACTGGTCCGGATTTACAGTAACTGTAGGTAAAAATGTACAGTATATGAATGTCTCTAAACAGACTTCAAACGTGAGCATGTAATAAACGCTGGTGGCGTTCACATGCACATTAAGAATTGATTCTATAGTTATGTGCGTTTGAATACAGTATATGGGAGCAGGTTTGCAATTCCCCCCCCAAAAAAAACATGCCTGAACAAACTACTTGTCTCAGACATGACCCTATTCAACCCTGTTTCAGCCTCAGAGTATTAAATACATAAATGTTCAAAAAAGGTCATTGTGACTTATTTTTTTTTTTTTTGTAACAGGAACTTAATTTCATGTAACTGTGATTTCATTTCTAAAAATATCACCTTTTCAAAAAAAAAAAGAAATATCACCATCTCTCACGCTGACTTCCATTTTAACAAAACTGCCTCTGGTCTCCTGCAACATGCATTTCTGAGCAGAGATTGAAGGTTCACCCCACGGGTAAGTGCTCTAAGGATACATGTGATGCGGTCTTAGATTGAGGCCAAAAATAAGGCATCACTTTCATAAAAAAACAAACTGTTCAGAAATGTTATAAATTGCTTCCTTGGCTGACCACTCCAGTTTAAAACATCTATAGAAGCAAATGATAGAAGAAGAAAAGATATGTAGAGTTTCATCTGAGGTGTACTAGACTTGTTTGTTTTCATAGTCATCTATCTAAACTCTCCATGTCACTATTAGCAAGTAATCTTCTCAAAATCAGTTAGAACTTGTTAATCACGAGCATCTGACTGATCTAAAAAAAAGCTGTGATGAAATGTGTCTTGTCAAGAGAGCGTGATCGTGGTCTGGATTGGTGAATCTGGGAAAGGTGCTCAGTAATGAGGCGGCCGCTGCTGCAGGCACTCCTCATGGCACCGCTAATGCTGTAATTGGATTATTATGGTCATAATTAAGGACGGAACACACAGCGAAGAGCCACAGAGTCTACAGCTCATTACTGTTGTTCAAATGCAAACAAACAGACCCGGCAAACAAGATTTATAAGACACAAAGGAGGCGTCTCTCCTCAAATATCAACTGCTCTGGGTGCGCCGAGACAGATGGCTGAGGGCAGGCTGTGTTTTCATGGCAGTCTGACCCACAATATATGGCCAATCTTTAGTTTTGCTGTGAAACGATGACACATGGTACATATTGATGTCTTTAAAGGGGTCATGTCATGAAGAGTTTCTTTATCTGTTAAAGGGGTGGTTGATTGCGATTTCACTTTTTTCATTTTAAATAGTGTGTAATGTTGCTGTTGGTGCATGAACAGTATCTGCAAAGAGATATCGTCTGTTAAAAATCAGGAAGTTTAATGCCTACAAAAAAACGACTCAATTGGGACTACAGCGGGTTTTAGACATCCCTAACCCATACATTTACATCAACCCTCCCTCCGGAATATGCAAAAATGGCATGGCCATATTTCTGCGGCTCGTCGAAAGTGTTATTTTCACCCAGCTGTCAGGTCTTCTGTGTTTTGGGCTTCCCACGGACGCTGTGGTTCGTCAACAATGGATACAATTAATGTTTGATTATGTTCCTGAAAATTACACTCGTAATATAGCTCTCTGTGCTGCTCATTTATGGAAGACAGCTTCCAGAAACTCCACGAATTCAATGCCGGATTCAACAAGAAACTGTTACTAAAACATGAAGCAGTTCCAACTTTAAAACAAGAGGCAGCAGTTGTTGGGCCACAACCTGTAAGTAAGACTTAATCAAGTTAAATGTATTTGCATGTATAATTTCAGGCGCAATGTTTTAGTTTTATCAAGGACGTAAATAAATGTCAGCGCTGACTTTAGCCACTTGCTATTTTGTGTCTATGACAAACGTGTACATTATGGACCTGAATTTGTAATCATGTACTAATTTTGTAAATGTATTTCCATGTAGCCTGTACTTTGACGTAATTTTTCCATTTTGATCAAGAACGTAAACCAAAATACCAACGCTGTTTGTTTATAGCCAGTTTGTTCGATGCTTTGCGTATATAAGAAAAACGTGTAAAAAGTTTTATTTTAGGCCTATAATACCTTTTGCTTTACTTTGCAACAGATTTTCACATTCTGTTCACATTTGTGTGCATCTAAATAAAACGATACACTGAGTGAACTAAGTTTTGTGAATAGATAAACGATTGTTCATTATATCGATAAAAACAACTTTAACTTTAAAAAACGGTATTACTTAGTCATTTATTTAGTTATATATTAAATGTTTAATCAGGAGAAAACCGTATCTCAAAAACTAACAAGCAGCACTAGCATTTTTAACAGCTATTGAAATTCTTATATAATAGGCTAATAGTAGAATAGAATGAAACATGAAACTTTCGCAGGTAATGGGCGTGAAGGTAATGGGCGTTAAGTTTCCGAACAACGTGCACTACTTTAGCCAATCACAACACACCGGCCCAAACTAACCAATCTGAGCCCACTGCCTGTTTCTGAGAGAGTGGTTTCATAGACTCAGGAAGTCAACCAGTCGTTTATATGACAGAGGAGAAAGCGGCTTACAATAAAGGTGAAATTAATGAAAAATAAGACTTTTAAAAACAAACACGAAGACATGTTATATTGCACCCCATAAACACAATCATGCAAATAAAAAAGCAGTAAACCACCCCTTTAAAATACAAGATTTCAATGTATTGTGAAAAAGACAAAACAAAAAAACACCTAACCTGAAAAGGCATCTCATTCTGATGACGTCTAACAGAAACACTGCATCCTTTACCATCCACGTTAACATGTCAACAACCCCAACTGGGTGCTCAGTAATTTAGGAAGGAAATAAGACACATGTATATAATATTACTGAATGAAAGGATAAGAGAAGTCTAACTATAGTATATATAGTATGTGCTCTACAGGACTTTTCAGCAAACCCAGAGCCCTGTGCACTAAAAACTAAAGAGACATATGGTTCCTTTCCCAAATTACACATTTCATGTGCACTTGCGGACTTGCAATTTAGGTTTTAGAAGAGTGCTCACAAGCGCCCCCTTTGTGGCCGATATGCACACCTGACAGTCAAACAGGCCCTACGTCACAAAAGTGTGGACTCAGAGAAAGATTGTGAGGATTTAGGGTTTTGTTGAGGACTGGGGTGATTCAATGATCCTTACATAGAGGTCTTAAAGGGATAGTTCACCCTGAAGGAAAAAAAAAACCCTGTCCAAAACCTGTATGACTTTGTGTAACAAAAAAAAGATTTTTTTAATTTTTATTTTATTATTATTATTTTTTTCGATAACGAATGTCGACAAATGTGACATCCGGAGGCTAAAGCCTTCGAAAGGGACACAGCTAACAATTTTACCTTTTAGGGAAACTACCCATACAGGAACATAGACATCCTCTCTAATTATAAGGATCAGAAAGAGTGATTATGTTGGTAAAAAAAAATAAAAATAAAATAAAAGACTAACATGTGAAACTCAAGGAACAATAAAAGAATAAAAAGTATTTTCTGACCCTCTAAGGACATAAAACACATTAAATATCCACACCCTGCGGACATCCATAAGAAAGCACAGATTATTATAACTGCACATCTAAAGTAAGATATCTAAGAAATAGGGCTTTCTCTTATTCTCCAGCTCTCACGCAGCTCTCATTTTCCATGAAGATCAGAGTGCTGTCAATCTCAACCTGGTCATTGCATCAGGGATGAAAGAAAAGACATGTTTCACTTGCATCAGAACAGTCATGGAAAGAAAAGGGCCACAAACGGATGTGTTTTGCACCCATACAGTCAGTCTCTCTGTCTCTGACAGCTAATTATGAAGTTTACATCTGTGTGTGCAGTGAAAGTAGCTGCTTTATAAAAGATGGAAGAGTTACAGAACCCCATTACTCCAATGCTCGAAATAAATGGCGGTTTGAGTAGTAGGATTGCTCTCTTCCAAATGTGCAAATCAAATGCAGTCATTTCATCCAACTCTCCAGAGAAGCGAGAGCTCACGCAGACTTTGATGTCCGGCCCACAGAGGATACTGCACTGACTGTCACGTCAGTTGAAAACATACTTTTAGGCCTTTTTATTATTATTATTTTAAGCTTTGGTATTAAATAAAGATAAAAACAATAGATCGTTGGCTCCTTTTCATAGTGGCCCTCTGAACCGAGTATCCAGTTTGTATGTTTATGATCTTACTGGAGAAAAATTAACAAACAAATATATGAACAACTTTTCTTGTCAGGCGAAACAAACTATTCTAGTTGTGGTAAACAGCAAACATGACTAATTTAATATTCAGAATGGAAAGAAAAAAAGCCAGGAAAGCATTAATATTAATAGGTTTATTCCTCAGTTTGAATATCTAATACAGTTCATTGTGCATTCAGGCTACCTGTCATGAGACACCAAAATAACAAGGAAGGCGATTTATCCAGCAGAACGGCGGAGTTGAGTCCCACGCAGGCTAAGAAGATAATAAAGATCCATTTGTCATTAAAATTAAAGACTAGAGAACATTTGCTTTCACTATGTTCCTTATGATCTCACTGCATATTGAGGATAATGAGCTACGAATCATCTTTCTAGATCCTCAGAAAAAAAAAGTCCTCTAATTTGGTCCTGAATTTGAAAATCTTATCTTTCAATCATCACTTACTCACCCTTATTCTCGTTCAAAACCATTATGAGTTTATTCTGTGAAACACAAAAAGGTGAAGAAAAACCTGGCTGTTCTTTTCCATATAATAAAAGGCTTCATTTAAGCACCATAAAGCATTTAAAAAGCAGTTTCTCTTCAAATCCAAGCCATACAGTAGTCAAGTTACCATGTTTGATTTGAGAGATAGATTAATAGAATATCAAGCATAAGCTGGAACGCTTTTATAATATATCTATGGTAGAAATATTATAATATTGACTTCCATTAAGAGCAGCCAGGATGTGTCAAAATGGCTTCTCATTACATGAGAGTGAGTAAATGATGACAGTGTTTTAATTTTGTGGCAAATTATTCCTCTTATTCAAGGTGAATAAAAGAGACTGGGTGATGACGTATCTTTGTCGCTGATGAAGTGAGATCGAGTCGGAGGTTTTACAGATCAAAGTCTTACTGGTACCAAAGCAATGCCTGAAGCGTGACAGAGCAACTGTGACAATGACCCTCGGCAGGGTCAGACCTGAGCGAAGGCAAGATGGCTCTATGCTGAAAAAGACACAGCTCACCCCTACTGCCACACTGAATGCACAACAGCGCCTGTGACCTTGAGAGTCACTGAAGAGCATTAGCATTAAACAGGTGAGAGCTGCTCGAATATGCAGCAGCACTTTAAATCACTCAGATACTCTTTACAGATTCTCCTTTTCACATCCCTCGTTAGTCAATGACGAATTACTGTAAAAAATTATCCTAATTTTAAAACACGGTAAAAATGCTACAGTGCAAAACTGTTAATTGGTTAACAGAGAGTTTCCTTACTATATACGGTAAATAATAGATGTAATGGTACATTTATGTAATTTTACTGCAAAGTACCGTTAGATTTACAGTTTTAGGAAGTGAAAAAGAACAACTGATTGTATAATTTACAGTTAAAAAACGTAAATTGGTTAACAAAGTTTCCTTACTATATACGGTAAATAACTGTAATAGGTCTAATGGTACATTTAATGTAATTTTACTGTAAATATCGTTAGATTTACAGTTTTTGGAAGTGAAAAAGAACAACTCATTGTTTAATTTACAGTTAAAAACCGTAAAATGGTAAATTTACAGTTAAAAAACATTAATTGGTTAACAGAAAGTTTCCTATATATACGGTAAATAACTTTAATAGATCTAATGGTACATTTAATGTAATTTTACAGCAAAGTACCGTTAGATTTACAGTTTTTGGAAAGTGAAAAAGAACAACTCATTGTATAATTTACAGTTAAAAAACATAATTTGACAATTCCCACAATTCCCTGTATTACTTCACATTTGATGTGATAATAGGTGATAATACATAAATATGTCTTTAAATTTACATTTTATCAGATAATGAAATACGGTATATTACTGTAAATTTTATGTTAAGTCTGTAAAACCAATAACATTGCTACCATATTTTTCACAGTAAAGTTCTGGCAACCACAGCTGCCGATATTTTACCGTAAAAATGTTGTTTCATTTTTTACATTAAACCTTAAACATTAAGCTGTAACCCATGACATCAGAATGTTAGTTTAATAAGTGTTTATGAATTAATAATTCATTGCATTTGTTTATAAAAAAAAAAAAAAAAAAATAATATATATATATATATATATATATATATATATATATATATATATATATATATATATAAACTGAAACAAACTTTTCAGGAAATAATAATAAATAATAAAAACACTTTTTGTTTTGTTTTTTTTTAAAAGCTTTGTGAAACTTTATATACGATTGTATATATGGTCATGTCATTATATTATTAACATTTTAAGTTAAAAGTTAGTGTATCGTATTACGTTACGGCTTATGAAGTTTATTGTAGCTATGTGGCTGCTCGGTTTTGTTTCTTCTGTCACTTGGTCAAAGCATGCATGGTATAAAAGATGAAGAGATGCTATGACTCGACAACAAATGCTAGACACTCTTCTCCACTCTTCAAACACATACTACATTAGTCTTTATATACAGAGAGAAACGTTCCAAAATATGCGCCGCACTTCATTCACTACTAAAGTGAGTGGAGTTATGAGGTTTACCCAACAGTTTAAGGGAATAAAAATTATCGAAACAGGCCCGATGTGACGGGTTATGGCCAATCAGTATGTCTGTAGAGAGTAGAACAGTTATCCAAATATCCCCAAATCTGCAAATCAGTTTTTAAACTAATCTCGCACAAGAACATTCAAGCATAAAACGAGCCAAACACGAAAGCAATCTTCAATAGTGATTAGCTCCTTTGAAACAGTTTCCCGACCATTGTGTGTCTGTCCCCTTCACAAGGAATTTCATCAGTGCAACCTAACTCTTGAGCTGCCATGAAATAACCACATTCGTCACCTTTAATTTAGCAATTAA
Organism: Hybognathus amarus; assembly: GCA_030378365.1. Classification (NCBI taxonomy): domain Eukaryota; kingdom Metazoa; phylum Chordata; class Actinopteri; order Cypriniformes; family Leuciscidae; genus Hybognathus; species Hybognathus amarus. The sequence continues at coordinate 315,737 of JAQIUQ010004606.1, read as the reverse complement.
GCCATTCACACTGCTGTGTGACACCACCTAGCATGCCTGAGGAAGGCAAAAGTAGCTTTGGGATCTGGTTCATCTTCTATTTCAAGTCAGCCGGTGACCTAGCATGCTTCTTAAAGACTGCATCGGGTGACCTCCAAAGCTTCAAAACACTCCCGAGAGTTTACCAGTCTATTCTTGCGCGACTCTTTTCATGTTTTCTCTTTTACTTGCAGCCTTTCTCCAGCCATTTAGCCACCTCGACTGATGCTAAAGGTCTAGCTGAGCTCTCATCCCTATAGTGTCTACTAATTATTCTCTCAAGTGCCTTTGGATTCTCTGAAGCACGTTCTCCAGGAAGCTCCCGCTCTCTCCGTAACAGCCGAGCGACGTTCTCCAAGGCATTTCTGAGAGGTTTCAATAAGCCTCCGAACTTCTCAGATCATCATGGATTGAAATCAACACTACAGCACAACCACTGAATCATAAGGATGAACTTGACTTGTATTCACCCAAGTTCTATGCATGTGTGTCAATATTTGACAGATCTCAGGGAGTATGTTAGGGGCATAAGGCACAGATGGTCTGAAGGAAGTTAAGTTATAGAGTTGTTTCATCAATTTTTTAGTAAACCAACCTCATGTTCCATTCATGAGTGCCCATGGCCTTGTGGGCAACCCCAAGCACCTCTCTGACTCATCTTCTTTCCCAGAAAAATAATTCTTTCTACACTGTTAAGTGGTCAACTCTGACCGAACCAGATAACCTTCTCTCTGCACTCGAGTTTGGGAGAAACCATCGATCCATTGGCAGCAGAAACCAGCTTCTCAATGATGAATCAGAACACACAGACCATTTCTGGTTTCTTCCATTTTCTTTGCTATTTTTTTTGCTAGTCAAGACTTAATTTGCACCCACTTGCTATCTGCCGACTCTGTAAAATGGATAATATGCTGTAGTTCTTAGATAGACAAACACACAATTATCCTTATGCTGATGTGTTTGCATGCCTGCAAAGTGCATATGATAGCATGTAAATTAAAACATCAAATGTAAATAACAATCCAACATTATAGCATTCTCATCCCAGGGCATCATATAGGTGATGTTTTGACATTGCGTCTAAATCCGATGCACATGGCACCCTTTAGCGTCAATTAGAGCCAGGCCGATATTATCGGCCGATATTAGGCATTTTCCAAACTATCGGTATCGGCCGATAAATTAATATTTCAAAAATAAAAATAAAAACGGACGAAACACGCTTGAACCATGTCATGAGAGTTGGAGTTGTATAGTTTGTCCACCAGAGGGCACTCTACACCGTCCCTGTTGGCAACACTCGTTGAGTTGGTCACGATACATTGCTCGAATAACAATTAAAAGAACATCCCCATCAGTTCTCTTAACGCAAATAAGCATGACAGAATTTGTGACTATCATGTCCAGTTTTGCTGCGGTTAAATAAGCCGAGACTGAACCGGAATTAGCTAGTAATAGTTACGTTACATTGTAACAGTGTAGTTGACTGATTGTCCTTTTAACTTTTGACGATGTGACTGAAGTATTTCTTTAATAGCACGTGACAGCTATAGCAATGAGACGTATCATCTCTCCTTGGCCTGTTATATTGAAAATGTATGTTTTACAATTTGCAGTATGATGTAATCCATTGCTAAATTATGGCTCATCGTAGACCAGCTAACCATAAAGCTAGCTAATGCCACTATCATCAGTCTGTTCTGTTGTGACAACAAAAGAAACAAGTTTGTTTTTAAAATGCATTATATTATTTTAGTTAAAACTCATAAATAACTACAAATAACTAATGTTAGGGAAATCTGTTAATGTTTTGTTGCACGTTTTTAAATAAAAAAAATTTAAAAAACATCTGCCGATATATCGGAATATCGGATTTTTAAAACCCCCCAAAATATTTGTATCGGTATCGGCCTTCAAAATCCTTTATCGGTCGGGCTCTAGAGTCAATATAGCACGCTTCGGTTATGGGTAGGTTTAGGTCTGGGGTAGGGTTAGGGTTAGACCACTAGGTGGCACCTTCTGGCCCATATATATCTGGCCAGTATCTCATATTGACGCTAAAGGGTGCCATGTGCGTTGGATGTAGACACAATGTCAAAAGCGTCACCTATATGACGCCTTGGGGATGAGACCAGGCTGAACAATCTGTAATTATATGTGAGTTCAATTAATCTGAATGAATACAAAAAAAAAGTTTGAATTAATTATTCAATGATTCACTCGTTATCTCGTTTTTACTGGAATCGAGATTTTGAACAAATCTCTTGAATGAATGATTCAATGCCATATATTTTTTTTACAGTCACTTGACTGCACCCTAGTGGTGTAACAATGTAATGATAATCCTTATTTGAAGCATAAAGTTACTTTCAAAAGGTGATGTTCTCTATTTTGATTGCTACCATAGACATCAGTGATTATTTCCAAACTATAAACTGTTATCCAAATACTATGTGACAATATACATATATTTTGTAACCAAAATAACAAAACTGTGTATACTGTACATGATAACATCTCTTCTCTGGGTCAACACACGTAATGAATGTTCCAGAGTAATTTTGTCAAAGGTTTAATAGACACAGACGAATCATTGTTAATTATTATGTTATTATTATAAGAATGAGATTGTGTTGGTGTCTGCAGGGCCGCAAAGTGGTGACGATTCAGGCCCCCAACATTATCTATGTGATTTTTAAAAGTTTCTTAATATTAATGTTCATTTGTGATTTATAACACTCACACACAAACATTTCTGTAGCACCATCAAGTTATAAACCCAAGCATCATCAGTTAATAACAAACACATTTGCTCTAATGTGACATACATGTCAATCATATATCCCTGTCATTATTACACTCAAAGGCACACAGCAGGATTAAGTACTTTATTTCAATGAACTGAGACACTAATGTGTTTAACCCCTACAACACCCAACACAGCTCATCTCACAGACAGACAACCAGCGGCTGAACTTCATCTTTGTAAAAACAAAATCACAACCATATTCAAGTTTAGACTTCGAGAAATAAGTGGACAAATGTTTCTCTCTTGAAGGGCACAATATCAGGGTGCTGATAAGTGGGAGTGTACGGCAAACAGTATTTCAGGCCAAAATATAAGCATTAACTAACGCTTTAATACCCATCATGTTAGTGCCCTGAAACAGGCTTCTCTCACTGATAACTTTGAAACGACTACTGAAATTACACTGACTGTAATAAATAATAAAAATGGCAAAGCTCAAGTGACTTTACCTATAATTTATATCATTGTGACCACAGAAAGTTAACAAAATTTTAACTTTGCTTCTACTATCTGGCTGGTAGAAAATGTCTGTCACTGTAATTTAATTGCATTTCATGCATCCCCAACAAAGCATTTACAGCTTAGTATAGTATAATAAAAATAGTGACAAAATAGATAGGCCTACATTAATCACAAAAGAGCAAAATAAAGTAAAATAAAATCTTAAAAAAATAAATAAATAAAAACTACATAAACTAAACTAATAATAAGCCATCTACAATTGTAGAAAAAAAGGTCAAATAAAAGTTATGGAAACAATCTACAAAAAAAAAAGAGTAAAGCAATATCAAAATTACCTGCAAAACATAAAATAAATTAGATGAAAGGGCACAAGTTATTGAAATGGATTGAGTAAATAAAATCTTTTTCACTCTTTCCACATATAACCTTTGTCGAGGATTTCTACCTCTGGATAATCTGTAAACTACATTTCTTTCCCTTTATCTGTCTGCCTTTGTGTGCGAGAAAAAGCATGCCATTCCCCCCAAAAAAAAAGGAAAAGGAAAGCATCACCCTGAGCTCTCTTCCCTCTAACCTCCATTACCATGTCAGCAAACAAAATCCAAAATGAGAATCTGGCGCAGGGTGATGAGGTCACGGGCTGAGGTATTGGCGAGCGGCATCCGCACACTGACATCTTAACCCTGATCACACTGCATGAAGAGATAAGCAGCCTCTCTATGTTCAATGCCCCAGATCACCGCATCAACACAGTGTGCTTTACACGGCTCCGGCCGGCCCTCTATGAATGGCAGAATTATTGGATCGGTTCACCGGAAGACATGCTGGAGATTCCTTTGATTTGTCCTTGTGGATCTGACAGAGTTCTTAAATGATACCGTCTGTAATCTGTGGCTGAAGCACCGATGCTGAGTAGAGCTGGTGTAAACCAGGAGCTTTTACTCGTGATGGAGATGAAAAGAGGACATAAGAGTGTGAGGGGAGTGATGGAAAGCAGGACGACGAAGGGATGGGGTCGGAAGGATGGATGGAGAAAATGAGAAGTTGGCAAGAAGAGACGAGACAAAAAAAGACAAAAATAATGACAGGAGATTAGAATAAATGAGACGAGACTAAATAGAACTTGAACAGACCAAATGAAATGAGACATCTTCAACATTCTCTCCTTCCAGCACCCCATGCAAAATGTTGCACATCTTACAAAACAATGCAGGAATGAGTGAAGTGTAACACACACACACACACACACACATATATGAAACAAACTAAAACTAATTTTTAGAAAGATACATTCACATTCATTTTCCTGGTAAAATCCCTGTTTAAATCTGGTGTTATGATGTGTTTTAGTCGATCGAATCACAAGACATTCCAGTTTACACCTGGTGTTTTAATCAGTTCTTTTTTGTCCACTTTAAAGGGAATATATCATGCTTTTAAATCATTCCTTTTTGCATATAAATCATACATTTGTGGTCTACATAAAGCGAAACTGCAATGCTTGGGTCTAAATTCCTTATTATTATAGCTTCACAGGCCCCCTTTCTACACCTTTTCTGATGTGCGTCTGTGAGCGACTCGTTTTGTAGCGGCCTCTTTAAATCAAAAAGGAGATGCGACAAACCCCACCCGTTCGGCCATTTTTGTAGTTAGATTAGAGATACACGATTAAATAGAGTCAAAGAACATTTTTTTTCACTCTTTAACAAAATGTCAACAACGGAAGATTTGTCCATCAAGCCTTACATGTGCGATCCAGAGCGAGCGAGTTGAAAAAGACGACGACGAAGCTGCAGAACAACGTCTTCATATGGATACATTGTAACTGTATTATAAGTGAAAGTCAATTATTTCTCGTGTTAAAATAAGCACACTAACAAGATAAATGGCTACGGTCTAATCTTACCACTAAAAACCTGTATTGATAATATGATGCATTTAGAAAAGCATCAGAAAACACAGCAGCTAACGTTAAATGACCATTGATGAAACTCAATAATACTGCAGACGTGTAACGCTAACGCTACTTCAAAACAAAAACAAAGAAAGACAAAGGTACTGCTAAACCATGACCACCATATGTTTTAAGAAAGTAAAGTACTTTATTTTTTATTAACGATATTTATAGTTATCGAAATGCTCTGTTTGCGTCTCCAAAGATCGAGGAATCTACCCCTCTTTCAGATCGAAGTCGATTTGGGTAACTACATCCAACAACCGAACATTTTGACTTGCCCTATCGTAACTTCTGCATCATTGAGCTTGGAATACAAAATCGGAGCGAAAAATTAAAACGACGAATGGCTCGAAGTGTTGGGCCGGTAGTCGATGTCCTTATTCGTCAGTTCCGCTGCAAATACTGACGTAATTGTTCAAAAAACATCATAGGGAACAGTAAAATCTGAACAGGTTGAAAAGTTTGACCAAAACAGAATATAAAGATATAAACGAAGCACCTGAAGAGAATAATTTCAACTCTTCTGTACTGATGTGTCCCCTTTAAAACACTTCTGTCCTGATTTCTTCGATGTGAAAGCTTGATGGGTGGTAAATGTTTAGGGGTTTTCCGAATCTTTTAATCTAAAGGACAAAATAATCTCGTGGCAATTTACATATGAACGTTACCGTAGAAGTCGGAAAATATACGGAGAGCATAAGCTTTTGATTCTGCTCTGACATCCAGAAGACCTGAGTGTGTGTTAGAAATCAGGAATGGTGAGAGAACATTGTGCTTGATTTGTATCTTCTTCACACCAAACTTGGGTCTCCAGATAACAAACTTTAAATCCAGTCTGTCTAGTGTGCTTCCACTAATGCCAACACTTTAGGTCAGTAGATGGGCTTTTGTGGCTGTTTGAACACAAGCTCAAAACATTTCAGACCCCATTCACCCCTATATTTAGCATTGTCCACTTACTGATCTGATCGTCCAAAGTGCAGGTGTAAGCAGGGCCGTGCATCTATTAATTACATGACAGTTACCTTGGCATGCATGTAAGGTACGAAACAGGACATTTCTTTCATGAGCATTCGCACAGCCCCCGAGACCTCCTTGCCTCCCTCTTGTGCCGAGGCATCTGGGTAGATACAGTATGACAAGATTAAAAGTGACTACCCTAAAATGATTATGAAAAGCTTAGGCGGACTAGCACACATTAGCCAAGCAGGAGGAGCCCTGCCAAGCAATTTGGAGTTCCTGATCCTCGAAAACAACTACAGTCGAGTTGAGCTTGTTACCGAGCTAAACACCGGCAACGTCCTCGGAGAGCCTGAGCTCGTAATAACACAGGGAAAAAAAAGCACCCAGGAAACAAAACGAAGAAAAGAAGCGAATGCCAAAACACATTTCACCTGACCTCGAGAGAGGGAGGAATCAATAGCCGGAAGTCATCCGCGCTCTTTATGGAGGCCTCAGCTTTGATGTAGCACAGAACGCTCGCTCACAATCTTCCTTAGCCTTCATCCCTTTTTTTTCCACTCAGCACTGCTTTGTGCCTCCCCTTGCCTTCTCTGAGCTCCCTTAAGGGGCTTGCGGTCTCTCTTCAACAATTTATTTATTTATTTCAAATTTAACACAACAGTGTTTTTGCTGAAATGATAGATTGGATGCTGGATACAGTGTGGATGGTGTAAAATGTCACAAAGTGGTGCACCATGCCGTGAAACTCCACAGGATATGACCGACAATGATATATTAGTTCCCGTACACCTTCTTCTATTCGCTGGGTTGCCCTCCCTACTCAACCTTTTTCCATTAAATTGTCAAACATCTCACACTTCACAGACATTACTCCAATAAAAGATACAGTGCTGAAATCGATAGCCGTGTTTGCCTAGAAGGCTTCGGCGGCCGCAGATACACACCGTGGGTCACATTGTGGCCCATGCAGCTGATTACCTCCAGACCCTCAGGTCAACGTGTCAGGGTGCCTCCCTATCCTAGAGTGGGCCGCTTCGATAATGGATGAGGACCTTGTTTGCAGAGTCATTTGAAGGACAAAGCTAACAAAGTAACAATCCAGTGACTTTCATGCAGATCGAATTGGAAAAATGTAGCCTTGAATTCTGGGAAATAAATCAAAGAGTGCTGAGGTTCTTGTTCAAACTTTGACTATTTCTTCCAGGAATTAAGCAACAGCTGTTTCTGCTTTTTAAAAAAAAAAAACATTCACACTAAAGCCTAAAAGATTCAGAGACAATAAGAAACTGTCTGGATACCATCAATAGAAGCAGGATGTGAGAATTCCATTAACAAGAATCCCAAGCAATGCTCCATTTAACGCTATTGTCTCACTGTGTTGGACTGCGTGTTAAGAGCAGATATTTCTGATGAGCCTTATTTCCGGGCATGTGGGCAGGCAAATGTGCATGGTCAAGTCCAAGGAGAGTCCATTTCTGGGGTAATAGATTTCCCAGCGCTAGACTTACTCCACTTTTTTGGGTTACTGGGATGAGGGATTGGTTTCAGGCGGTGTAGGAGGCTGCCAGGTGTTGTGTGGCCTGGGGACAAAGAGAGATATATGGATCTAACCTGAGCTCTAGAGAGGATAGGAAAGGAGAGATGAAGCTGGAATTACACTATCGAGAGCATGGGCAAATTACAATTTACTGGCCCACAGATGAAAAACCAGGCATGGTGGTTCAGTGAAAGGAAGAGAAAAGCTTGCACATTTGTGTTTTAAAATATTTGCAAGCATGCAAACAAAGCCCCTGATGGATACCCAGGTCAATCGAGTAGTCAAACCGGTCTTGTACCATTTTTGGTGGTGATGGCGTAGTGGATAAGACACATCCCTTTGGTGTGAGAGACCCGGGTTTGAATCCACTGTGAGACACCAATGTGTCCCTGAGCAAGACACTTAACCCCTAGTTGCTCCAGAGGCGTGCAACCTATGACATATATAGCTATTGTAAGTCACTTTGGATAAAAGCGTGAACTAAATGAATAAATGTAAATGTCCAAGGCACCTTGACCAAGATGGTGTTCCTGCTCAGCCTTGTCTTAGCAGGTGGCCCATCCGGTCAACCACTTACACCAGCTTAAACCAGCTGGAAACCATGTAAAGCCATCTACCACCTTAAGTTGGATTTACCAGCAGGGAAAATGTACTAGATACAGCACAGTATATGTTCAGTATACGCAACTGCAGCCTTCTTCAATCAAATATATTTTCTAGATATTATTTTCCTCAAAAACAAGACCCATATTTGTTCATTCATGGTTTGCAACATGGCTTTAAATAATTCAAAGTCAATGTGTAGTTTCTAAATGCTAAGGTGTGTGAGTCACCATGTTTTTTCTGATCTTTCACAGCCATGAGAGCTCGCTCATTTTAGCACCCGCTAACCAACTGAATGGAACACCGAGTCCCAGAAGAGGAATAAAGAAAGATAGACAGAGAAATAAATATGGCACTCTGCCCGTATTAGAAGAAGAGAAGGTAAGACAGGTCTGCCAAACCTTGGTCCCTACTGACTTTCCACTTCTCATGACTCAGCACCTTTGACTTTGAGAGCAAACCCACTCAGGGAACCAGAGACGGGCATGACGCTGGTCTACCTAATAGCGATACACATCGGTTCTTTAGGGTCTGCCAGGCACGGATCGTGTGAGAGACACGAGCTATATATAATCCGATGTTCTTGCTGTGAAGAGCGTCGACAAGTGTGGACGGTGATTGATTTCAACCTGAGTCTGAGCATCTGAGAAAAATAGGAACAAATTCCCCTGCCGTCTACCAGACTGGAAATTAAATAAATAATAAAATGAAAGATGAAAAGTCAGTGTACCTGTTATTTCTGGTGTTACCTGTGTCACTTAAATTTGCTCCAAATTCCTCTCCCCACACACACACACACACCTCTTCCGTCTTCTCCCTTTGGGTTTGTGTTGTAAAATATGCTGAACTGCAGGCTCCACATGGCTGCGGACGGGCAAAGAGCCGCACTGCTGAATCAAGCTTTCAGCAGAGCAAAGGAGCGCAGACTCGTTCTCTATGCAGCACTCTGCCTTTTGTCTCTCCTCTCTTCTGTCTGATCTCTTTGCTGTTCTGTCTTTTCTTTTATGGTGCTCCCTTTTCATTTTATTATTTTTCGCTATTCTTCCAGTATTAATCAAAGGCTACCAGAATGCTCACCCCAGCCGTTTAATTATTAATGGTAATTCCTCGCCTGTAAACCCTGCACAACTCCCTTACTGTTGTGCACTTACCTAGCTATATAAATGAGGACAGGCCTTAGACTACTATGTATGTATATTATAGTCATTAATCGCATCCAAAATAAAAGTTTGTGTTTACGTAATATATGTGGGTGCACTGTGTATAATCATTTATATTTATATATATATATATATATATATATATATATATATATATATATATATATATATATATATATATATACACACAAATGCTTGTATATATTTAAGAAATATTTCCATGTATATACTGTATATACATTTATATATAATTCATTCTATATAAATAACAATATTTTATATAATATTTTTTTCTTAAATATACATGCATGTGTGTGTATTTATTAGGGCTGTGCAAAAGTTAATTGTGATTAATCGCATCCAAAATAAAAGTCTGTGCTTACATAATATATTTGTGTTTGCTGTATATAATTATTTTTTGTATATAAATACCTATGCATGCATGTATATATTTAAAAAGTATTTGCGCTTAAATTCTGTGTGTGTATATATACAGTATATATATATATATATATATATATATATATATATATATATAATCTATATTATATAAATATAATATATTTATATATATGAATAACACATTTTCTTAAATATATTCATGCATGTGTGTGTATTTATATATACAAAATAATTATATACAGCACACACAAATATATTATGTAAACACAGACTTTTATTTTGGATGCGATTAATTGCAATTAATTTTTGCACAGCCCTAGTATTTATATATATATATATACAAAATAATTATACACAGTGCACCCACATATATTATGTAAACACAAACTTTTATTTTGATGCGATTAATCGTGATTAATCGTTTGACAGGCCGAATATATATGGATTAATAATAATATCGCGATATGATGAAAAGTGATTTTGTAACCGCAAAAGCTGCGATTGCACTGGTCACTTGACACGCGAGAGTATAGCAGTCTGCTTTTCAACATAAAATATTGAAAGGAAAAGAACTGCATGAAGATTTTTCAAAATGTCTCCTTTTGCATACGGATAGTGATTAAGCAATGTCAAAAACCCTCATTTTTGCATGAACAATTCATTGAATACATTAGATACACACCATAAAATCACCCGATATCCATTTTCTTTGTGCCCGGTCACATTCTACTTTTTATTCGCACTTGAAAGGAGCTCTGTGATTCCTCTTTAAACTAAATCTCATAAAACCCCTCCCCATTTTCTGATTTTCTTTGCCTCAACAATCTCCCGTTTCCTCCATCTCTCCTTCGAGCTGATTATCGCAGTGCACAAGCTCTTTCAGGGCCAGATAACAGGGCTGTCTATTGTCGTGGATTTGAAGGCTGCGGTTGCCCTGCGTCACACTAGCACGGCGGAAGAAGGAAAGGTGGGCTCTCCTCGATAAGGCCCCAGCCTAAATCAACCGACACTTCCTCCATAACAGCTAATTAGCCAGCGCTGAGCGCCCGGGCGCACATTTGGGCCGCGCTGTCCGTCAAGCTTCCAGCAGCCATTGACATCCACCAGCAAATGTCAAGTCCGCCTTTTGTGATGGAGACAAGCCTATTACAGAGAGGCATGCTGACGGGTGGGGGAGAGGGGTGCATGATGGCATTCAGAATAATAAAAAAGGTGTGAGAATGGAGGGGTGAGACAGAGACAGAAAGAGAGAGAGAGTCTTTCTTTAAAAGCCTGGACGTGTAGCAATTGCAGTATTTCTAACTGGCCAGCTGTCAGACTGAGATGGCTGTTAAAGGCCACATTCAACAAGTCAGAAACTTGAAAAGAGGGAATAAATGTGTTCACAGATGGCGAAGATAGGGAGAGAGAGAAAGGGAGAACCAAATTAATGAATATTAATCACATCCAGTACATAAATATTTGCTCCCAAATCACATTACACAACATTAACCACTTACATTCACAATGTTGACAACTCATGGTCATTGTTATAGTAGCCTAGTGGTCACTTTCCTGTGGCTCGGTAAAGTGTATACCTTGAAATCATGGAACAAATGTGTCTGCCAAATGATTAAATGTAATGTTAATCTCAGAGCTGGTAACTGAAAGGTTCAGCAGGATCGTGCCTTCGAAGTAAGACACTCAGATCAGGAGTATTGCCCCAGTATTTAGTGTATTGTCAGTCAATACAAAAAAAATGAGAGAGAAAACAAGAGGAAATTCTTATGACATTGTCAGCTTTAGGGTATCCGATGTTGGTAGCTAGGTGAAAAATCCGACAGACAAAGAGAGACAGATTTCTTTTTGAGATTTTTTTTGGCATGCAGTTCTTTGTGTGCCTTGTCACATGAAAACCAGAAGCAGTGTCATGTTTTTTAAGACTGACAAAAGTTTTGGTGGAAGTGTGACAGTGAGCAAGAAAATATGAGAGTGACACTCTAAAGAAGCGAGGGTGGCATGGGCACCGGCACCCTGTCGTATCACAGCGGCGGGAAAGCTTTTCGGGAGACGATAGCCATCCACGTTTAGCCTTGAGCTGAGGCTAATGCCATGTTATATTTCCTGACACATTGTTTTGCTCAATGACTTCAAGTGTGTTGTGAAACTACGGCTGAGAAGGCCTAGCATCACTGGAAGACCGTTTTTCTCCATTCATTGTAGCAATACTGTCACAGCAACACTTTCCAGTGTTTACCGTAACAGCCATTTTCTACAATTTTATCCTTGACATCTAAGGGTGTGTTCGATTAAAACAAACCCTGATGCGATTGGTCTATTAGTGAAGTTAATTTGAATAAGTGTGAACGCTGCAATTCAAGCAGACTGTGACGGCTGAAAAACTGGTGCCTCTTCAATTGAAATATGAAAGCAAAACGGACCAAAGACATCTAAACTAACCAAAATTAGGACGTGATTTCACAAGATGTGACCCTAAAAAGGACAGAATACCCAAAGCATAGCTGGTTCTCTATGTGCATCATTTTCTTTTTTTGGTCCAGACCAAAAATAACCTCATGCACTTTTGTACTGTTCCCCAGTTGCTTGAAAAACAATGTTTATGTCTGTTACATCTTTGTATGTTTGTATTTATGTAGCACCGTGGTCCTGTGAGGCACAACATTTCGTCCCACTGTATGTCCTGTAATGACAATAAACATAAACCTAGCCTAACACAATCTGGGCCCTATTTTACCAATCTGAAACGCAAGTATCAAGCGCGAAGCGCAAGTACGCGAAGCACGCCTCCGTTTTGCGTCGATCCGCCCAGGCAAAATAGGTAATGATACATGCGTTTGTGTATAAAGTAGAGCCAGACTGATATATCGGCAGGCCGATATTATCGGCCGATATTAGGCATTTTCCAAACTATCGGTATCTGCAGTTATAATGGCCGATAAATGAATATTTCAAAAATAAAAACGGACGAAACACGTTTCCAGTTTTGCTGCTGTTAAATAAGCCGAGAGTGAAGCGTAATTAGCTAGTAATAGTTGTGTTACATTGTTACAGTGTAGTTGACTGTCCTTTTAACTTTTGACAATGTGACTGAAGTATTTCTTTAATAGCGCGTGACGGTTATAGCAATGAGACGCATCATCTCTCCTTGGCCTGTTATATTGAAAATGTATGTTTTACAATTTGCAGTATGATGTAATCCATTGCTAAATTATGGCTCATCATAGACTAGCTAACCATAAAGCTAGCTAATGCCACTATCATCAGTCTGTTCTATTGTGACAATAAAAGAAACAAGTTTGTTTTTAAAATGCATTATATTATTTTAGTTAAAACTCAACTACAAATAACTAATGTTAGGGAAATCTGTTAATGTTTTGTTGCGCGTTTCTGAAATAAAAATAAAAAAATATCGCCGATATATCAGAATATCGGATTATAAAACCAAAAAATATTTGTATCGGTATCGGCCTTCAAAATCCTTTATCGGTCGGGCTCTAGTATAAAGTCATTTGCGTCGGGTGAAAGATACAGCCATCTAAGTCTCTCTAGGACAAAAACATAATTTAGTTTTATGTTATTTCCCAACATGATAATGATAAAAAAAGAAAAAGGCAAATGCACCGATATCGTAAGGGTGTGGGGAAAATTCGATTCATATATGAATCACAATTCTATCTTCTACTGATTTGCATTCAATTCAAAAATTAAAAAAAAATCGATTTTCTAAATTGTTCCACTTCTTTAACTTCGCAGTACTAAAAGTTATTGAAGAAGGACTGACAGACACACAGCCGACACATGCCACCCCTCACATCTCGAATTCAGTTCTCTTTCACAGCTACACACACAATTATGTCAAAATGCACATTGTGTGGACTGTGCAGTATTCAATGTAAACAGAGTATGTTAGGTTCATACGCAAACAAAAACAAATGGGAGAAAATCAGATAAGTAATATCCGTGCATTCATTCTTAAAGGGACAGCAGCCTAGCAAACTGTTGCCATCCATTTCATCAATGTTAATATATTTTTCTAATATAAAAAATATAATAGTAAAACTGCCTGCCTGGCTTTAATGAATCAGTCAGCCTTAAGGGCATTTGTTTTACAATATTGTTTTGACTGTAATGGGAAGAAAACATATCAAGGTTCACATTTAATTGAGTAGGATTTTTTTTAAGCTGTCTACCACAGTCAAATAAGAAAAGTAACACAAAACAGGAAACTACAATCAAATCTATGCACATATCGAATCGAAATTTGATACAAAATTGAGAATCGATCGTGACCTCAATAATCGATTTGAGTGGTATCGTGAGGTACCAAAAGATTTCCACCCCTGCGATATAGTACTAGAATTCAATTACAATTACCGTATCTATATACTTTTAAGACTTCCCTTAAAACACATCTATGCATTGCTTGGAAGAGATATTCAAGTGAACAATCTTGAAATTAATGAATGAAAAAAACAATGGATGGCCGATGGAAACACTGCAGAGCAAAGAGAAGGCAATTCACTTTGAGGGGCAACTGTGTGCCCATCACCTAGCCATAAAGTCAGGAGAAGCAGTAGCCTCTGGGATAACAGAATGGATAATAGTGTTTTCTCAGGCCACTGCAGTAGAGCGGTTCGCATTCAATTACAGCCTGCCCCTTCTATCTTCATGCCCCCCTCCGCAGATGCTGTTTCAAATCATTACCTGCGAGGAAGAAACAGAGAGTGGGCAGCCATCTTCGCTGCCTCGCAGCGATAGCGAACCCTCGTAGACACACATATGTGCATCCACACAAACACACAGATGGACTGTTCTGCTAGCTGCCCACCAGCTAGTCTAAACAATCACAGACATAGACCTCACACGCCGGTGGCTATATCAACAGCGGATGATTGTGTGTATATATTTTCCCCATGTACTCGGTCTGTCAGCATAAAATGAGTTAAGCTGAACCAATGAGACACTAAGAAGAACATTATCGCTAGCGGTGGCCAGAGAAGATTAGCATGTTTGAAAGTAAATCTGAAACGTGCTTAGCATATTTTTCACAGCAGCTAATGAGCTAGGCATCCAAAAGTACGAAAAAAAGCACCTATCTGCTCAAAAGCTTCGGCTGGGCTAATCAACATTGACGGAAAAGGTTAATGACCTAGCGAATTATGGGGAAAATGCTTGATAGCACACCTAGCAATTTGCCGAGACATTCATAAACTTGAGAACATACACGAAACCGCTCATTTTAACAAATGTATCATATTTTTTACACAAATAAATCAGAATATGATGACAGGAATGTGTTCCTTTCGTGACATTGCATCTTTTACATGTACTCTGCATTTCTTCTTTTTTTCCCGTAAGATTATTCGATGTTGATATAAAAATAAATAGCTTAAAATTAAAGGCAGGGAAAGTCTCTTCAGATCCTGATGATAGTGTGTGAACACATGCTTTCAAAGCTAACTTGCTATTGCTAGCCGCTTCAAAAATCGCCTACCATACCTTTAAAAGTGATGTGCTTTTATGTAGACAGATTACCTGACACCAAAACAAAACCATTATTTAGGCTAATCAACATTGACTCCCAAGGATGATCTTCAACCATCTTAGCACACACTTTTATCAAGACATCTATTCAGTGCCTGATTTCTTCTGGAACAGTGTTACCTCATCTGGAATACAAAGCTAATATGCACTGGCGAACGACATTCAGCAGATGATTTTGTGATATTTAAGATTTGGATTCAGTCTTAAATAGATGGAAAAATCTATTTAATATGCTCTATTTAGGATGCAAAATATTTTCGTTCGTTTGTTAAAGAGAATGCGATTTGTTTATTGTAAGATGGGAAATTAGACTCCTAATTTAGGTTTTCGACTGCATGTGAATGTGCAGTTTGAGATGTTTGCACATAAAATGAAACCTTCTGTTAAGCTTATTAACTCTGAGTGCCCAAGGACAGTGACTTAGCATGACGTGAAGTTCTAACTGAGCTCACAGGGATATGATACCCAAACACCACAACCTGCTCCTCCCAGCCACTCTCTCTCACTCTCTCTCTCTCTCTCACCACGGCCTGAAATCCAGCAGCATCGATCACAGGCGGATGAATTATGAGGGTGTCTGGAGGAGCTGGAGGCTGCGGCTGGTGAGGGGCAGCCTCCAGAAGAATGCCCCCGCTCAAAGGCACCTGCAGGTGGGGAGAGAGTGATGGATTGGGGGTCTGGGAGAGAGATGGTGAAAATCTCTTACTTTCATTGAGAGGCAGTCAGTGTTCAGCATCAAGTCATCCTCATTTGTGAGAAAGAGATAGAATGAAAGTGCTCTGTTCCAAAACCTTAGATCGGCAGCTGCCTTCTAACATACAGTCCCTGCTGGGCAAAAAAATAAAAACCTCAGCTGGTTTTAACTGGTGTAAGCCATACTAAAAATGTGTTCTTATGGTGTTCAGATGGTTTTGCTGGTTGGCAAGCTGGTTTTCCAGTCTGGGGCCTTGTCCACACAGACACAGGAGTTTTTCCTGTCCACATGAAAACGCAAAAATATGCTTTTATGCGCTGTCAAGAGCATGCCACACCAGCAGGCGGCGATATAACCCTAACCGTAAAGCCACGTTGGCCAATCAGAAGCCAAACAAAACGTTATTAGAGGTTCCGGTAGGCGGATAACGGCGCAGCGCGGGCGCATACTCTGATGTTGCAAGGCAAAAAAAAGTTTTACTGTCTACGCAACAACACTATAACTAGTGTTTCTGAAAATCCTCACCCAGGCAGTGGTTTTCAAAAATGTTCAGTTTCAGTGACCTGATACAGCGTTTTCGAATGCGTGGCCGAATCGCGTTAAAAAAGTCAAGGTTATAAAAATACCCATGTCCATGTGGACAAGGCCTGGGGTGTGTTTCCCGAAAGCATTGTTAGCCAACTATGGTCGCAAGTTCCGCCGTTATCAGCATAGTTCAACGAGTCGATGTTTCCCAACGAATTGCAAACAGCGTCATGCAATGACATCTGTAATTTATATCAAAACATATAGCATTAATTCGATCTCAAACAGTTTCACTAAAATAAGTTATTACTCCACCACCTGTGTGACGTCATAAATCCAACGTGGTAGAATGAGCGTTTTGCGAAAATATGGTTTCAGGAAATAGTCGAGACTAGCTAGTTGATTTCTTTAACAATGCATCGTACTGTGTTGGTGAAGCAGCGAGTTACGTCGTTCTACGATAAACACACCTCTGGTCATTTAAAAAAGTGCATAAAACACATCTAAAGCCAACAGACCAAATCAGACCAATTAAGACCAGCAAACAAACTTAAACTTGTCTAAGGTTCTTAAGACTTCTTTAGGTTTGTTAATGATTAACATGAATTATGAGAAAAAAATATATATATATTTTTTCTATTTGAGTTTTCTATTTGAATATGTTTTAAAATGTATTTTATTATTGTGATCAAAGCTTAATTTTCTGAATCATTACTCCAGTCTTCAATGTCACATGATGCTTCAGAAATTATACTAATAGGCCTTAGGATTAATCAAGAGTTAATTATGACATTAATGTGATTAATCACGATTCAATATTTTAATCGTTTGACAGCACTAATATATATATATATATATATATATATATATATATATATATATATATATATATATATATATATATATATAACCTCCCCAAACTTTTGTATGTTAGTGTACATATCAACTCAATGCTGCTGTGTGTTGCTAAGCTAACAGCACGCTAAGCTAAAAACCATAAAAAAATACAAACACAATATTAGGTATTAAGTACACAATCTTAATATTTTTAAATTCTAAATGAAATGAGTACATTTACAGCCAACATTTATTTCACTGCCATTTTCTTGTTAGCAAGGCATTCTGGGATATTTACAACCCTACCTTGGAGTTTGGCCAAAAGAAGGTAGAAGTGCACCTACAGTATAATGCCCCAAAACACTGTCTAGTTAGCAACTCGCTTGGAACAGAGCAAAAAGAAAGAACGAACGAGAGAGAGAGAGAGAGACCAGGAGGGGGAATGAATAAATGGCCACAAAGTAAAGGGCTGTAAAAGGGTAAAAAGGAAAAGAAAGAAAAACAGTTGTCACAGCATTACAGATGAAAGAGTAAATCTATAGCTAATTAGTGCTGTGGCTACGGCAGCAAACCTATCAGTCATTTGGCGAGCCAAAAGTGAGACAATGAGACAGGATGCTGGGAGGAAGAATTGAAGCTCACACTGGGCTTTAATGGAGGTCATGGGACCTCAGTCCACGACAGACCTTGATACACATGGAGAGACGGAGTGCGTATCATCATTAGCAAAAGCTTACCATCGCCCAGACTCACAATTTCCATCCCTGTGATCACCCCATGATGTGCGTTTAATGGTGAACACATTCACCAGTGACATGTTAGAGGTCCTCAGACTAGGGACGGATGTACGCACCGAACGGCTGTAAAACCGCAGTCATTAAACTGAGTCCACTAAAGAGGAGGCAGAGGAACTCTCCTCGTATCTCATCAATCATCTCCTGCTTAATCCAGCAGAACTGCAGGTTTGGAGGTTTTCAAAGAACTAGCTAAACAGTCCTTCCAAAACAAAATAAAAATAAATACTGCGGTGGTACTTTAGCACAGTGATATACCAGAATACTGCATGTTCAAATATCATGGTATTCATATTTACATTAAAATACCAGGTTATCATTATGTTGGTTCCACAATTATGTTAAATATACCATGGTATATGTGTACGCCATTATATCTTTAAAAATTATAGTGCTGGTACTACCCTATCTCACGACCAATTCGTATCGAAATCGACGAATGATTTAAAATGGGCTAATTCGTACGACCTCACTCATACGAATTTGTACGATTTGTCTAAACTCACGTGATGGGTAGGTTTAGGGGCGGGGTCAGGGGTAGGTCATTCATACAAATTCATACGAATTGACCAATTCGTAAAATATGTATGATTCAGCAAATTCGTACTAATTCGATACGAGTGAGGTCGTATGAATTATTACGAATTAGCCACCTCGTAAAATTTGTACGAATTCCTGTGAGATTGCGCTGGCTGGTATGATTCAATGATTACAATCTGTATGCATATGTTAATACTTTAGTGCTTTAAAATTAGTATTATTGTAAAAAATTGTTTAAATACAATTCATTAAAATACTATTTCCTAATAATTTTTGAGAGTACATAAGATTTTGACATGGTATTATCTTTGTACTAAGTCCAAAAAACAATAGTAAAAGTATGGTCATATATGCAAATTTTCTCAGGCGAAATCCAGTTATTTCAGGAATCCACGCATTCCCTACACAGATTGGTCACGTGAATGTGCCGTCATTACCAAAGGAAACCTGCTTGGTTCGAAAATGACTTCTCTGTGAGCGCTGCTTCATACATCAACAAAAGACAATGGAATTGTTTTCCCTGTAAAATGTTGCTAATGTGACCATCGTATTATTTTGTAAGTCACTAAGGCTTGTTTAATATCAAAGCCCTCATATGACCAGTAAGCATGGATATGATGTGCATGTACAGTTATTACGCTGAGGTGAAATCATGTTACAGCTCAAGTGTGTGGTGTTCTATCGACTGTAAAAAACCACAGATACGCTTCCTTAGATAGAAGCTACTGTATTTCTGTCTAGCGCACACTTACACACTGTCTCTCTCTCTCCTCTCGCTCCGCTGCTCTCTCCCACACACTCAGACACAGTGCTGTATTCACATTAGCACTCTGCATTCCCATCACACATGCGCTTGCCGTTGCCTCGGAGATGAATGGAGAGGCGGGATGCTACATTACGTGAGGATGGGAGCACATCGCATGAGTCACAAATAAAAAGGTGCCTTTTAAGGAAATTCAGTGATCAGTGTTAGCGCAGCGTTAGCCGCTTTACAGAGCCGCCGCTGTGATTGTTGAGGGAACGAGGGAGATGGCAAGGACAGGGGGCGGCACGCATCGCTCAGCTACGACAGAAACAGGGAAGGGTGGCACTCCATAACACTGCCAGAAACCGAGAGGGTTTGTTGGTGTGTTAATGTGGCCAGAGACGACTCTGACGAGAAGAGAGGAAAGAGGTCCTGCCAGGAAGAGGAGGAGGAGCAGGACCACGCAAGCAGGGGATAATTACAGAAATACCGCCGCCATTTAAACACAGACGTGATCGTAAACACACATCATTACATCTACAGAATCATATCAACTGCCCTTCATGTATCTGTCATTGAAGTATTTTTACCTCTATAATCGGAAGGGAAAAGATGGAGCTTTAAGTTTCCGAAACGTCATCATGGTGGTCTGATTATTCCACTGCTCATCAATTATGTATTTGTATTAAGGAGATCATGTTTATATTGTTGCAACCAATGTGTCTGAGGTATAGATTGGACACAAGTCAATATGAAATGTCATTTGCAACCCATTTAGAGAAATTTTTCCCAGTGAAACGGGTAATTCAAGGAGGATAAATAATTTGGAATTGCCAAAATGGGTGAACAACATGAGACCTTGGTGACATCAAAAAGAGCTAGGACAAGTTTGTGTCTATTATAATATTATTTTGCACTGATGAATCGCTCACAATAAAACCAGGAAGTTTTAAAGTCTCGACGAAAAGAAGTGTCGTCAGAAACTTTCTTCTGTATTATGTGTATTCTGTATTCCTTTGCATTCCGAGTAAAGTAAATTATCAAAAAAGAAAAAGAAAACAATTAGTTAGGGCTGTCAAACGATTAATCTTGATTAATCGTATCCAAAATAAAGGTTTGTGTTTATATTATATATGTGGGTGCACTGTGTATAATTATTTTGTGTATATATATATATATATATATATATATATATATATATATATATATATATATATATATATATATATATATATATATATATATATATATATATATATATATATATATATATATATATATATATATATATATATATAAATACACACACATGCATGTATATTTAAGAAAAAAATATTATTACGTAAAATATTTATATTTATATATAATATAAATTGTATATAAATCTATATACAGTATATACATGAAAATATTTCTTAAATATATAAACAACAAGCATGTGTGTGTACCCACACCCACATATATTATGTAAACACAAACTTTTATTTTGGATGCGATTAATCGCGATTAATCGTTTGACAGCCCTACAATAAGTAGGTCAGGGATTTGGTTCAGTCCATTGGTTGTTGTTTGGATGGAGGCAGATCTGAATGCGAGCTCGAAATCAGAAATCAGCTAGTTTAAATTAACTAAATAATTGGAGAAGTCTCCAGAGAAAACGTCTGTTGTTTCACCAGAAGATTCAGTTACAGTAAATAAATGAATCGTTCACAATGGACCCTTTTCACGTTTCCGGGGTTCTCAGAAGTGGAAGTCGACATACAGTTGTTGGGAGATTAAAAGGGAATGTAATAGATATTATGCCTGTATTTTTTTATTTCCTGTTGATTTTAAATATGAACTGTCTCTACTTACTGGGCACAGAGTCTTTGTGACTTTAGGATTTTCCTATCGCTGGAGACTCGCTCAGAATGAAACTGAAAAGGTAGAGAGGCAAGGGCACTTTCACGTTTTGGACTTGCGGAGATGTAGCTGTCACACTTTCAAAGGGAGGCAGGCGAAGCAGGGAGGAGCCCGAGCGTGTACGGCTGTGTCCTTTGTGGGAATTTTCTCAGATCCATGAAAAGACTGCACGCTCCTGTCGGAACGCCGATCCGGCTGAGAAGAGATCTGTGAGGTTTAGCTTGCTCTGTGAGCTGTCAATCATGCAGTGAGCGAAATATTCTCTCTGCTGCTGAATCACAGAGCTCCATTTATTGTCCGTGATATGTATCCATGTAGCTTTAAAAGCTGTCGTGTATGTATCGATCATGTAGGATGAAAGTATTGTGGGAAGAATGACTGAGATGTAAATCGTACAGTGACGGACAGTACTCAAGTTTATAGGGAAGAAAATGACAAATGAGACTGATCCTCCAAGACAGCAATGACTTTAAATTGAGAGCAAATGTGTTTTTGGCAAATTCTAAGGGATTGTTAATCCATTACTCATTACTTACCCTCAAGTTGTTCCAAATCTACATGAGTTTCTCTCTTCTGTTCAACCAATGCATTCTCACCCTAAGGCGTCATATACTGACGCTTTTGCCGATGTGTAGCCATCCAACGCACATGGCACCCTTTAGCGTCAATATAACACACACAGAGTATGGGTAGGTTTAGGTCTGAGGTAGGGTTAGGGTTAGACCACTAGGAGGCGCCTTCTGACCCATATATATCTGCATCTCAGATTAACGCTAAAGGGTGTCATGTGCATTGGATGTATATGCATTGGCAAAAGTGTCAGTATATGACGCCTTGGGATGAAAACGGGCTGATTGAACACGCACACACACAAAAAAAACTGGTTACCAACATTCTTCAAAATATCCTCTTTTGTGTTCAACAGAAGAAAGTAACTCATACAGTTTGGAACAACATTTTTGATTGAACTATCCCTTTAAGGCCCGTTCACACCAAGGACGATAAAGATATCGTTCTAAAAATCGTAAAGAATAGCAAAGTCCACACAGCTGGTATAACGATAACAACACAGAAAAACAATATAGTTGGAATCACTTTCAGAACAATAAAAACACCGGCAGCCAATCAGAATCAATCCTGCTGTGATGAGCGTGAGCATTTAAACGGCAGACAATAATGCGCTTGGAACAAAACCACGTTGTCCGCTGATGTGTGAATATAGTTAACGTTGGTGCGAACAGGCTTTTAACTAGCAATCGAACTCCTTAGCTTTTTAGCTTAGCATAGCTGTAAGCAAAAGTTTGGTTAAAGGGGGGTTGACTGCTTTTTTTCTTTGCATGATTGTGTTTATGGGGTGCAATATAACATGTATTCGTGGTTTTTCTTTTTTAAAAAGTCTTATTTTTCATAAACTTCACCTTTATTGTAAACCGCGCTCTCCACTGTCCCCTGAACGAGCGGTTCGCTTCCTGATTCTATGAAAACACTCCCTCAGAAATATGGGGCTCAGATTGGTTCGTTTAGGCCGGTGTGTTGTGATTGGCTAAACTGTCGCTCACGTTATCCGGAAGGTTAACGCCCATTACCTTTATGGGCGAAACGGGCATATCAAAGGCGGATACCAGACGTTGAATACACGTAAATTATGATGTGGAGACTGCAGTATCAGTGAGGCAGAATCAGACAGAGAAAGCTACGATGAACGAGTCAAGCAGAACCTCAACACACATGGCTCTTAATAAACGTTTCTGAATGATAATTTGCTACATTTTTTAACCATATACTCGTTTGTTTTACACAATAGCATCTGACTGGCAACGATAGCAACTGACTGGCTACTAATGTTAAACACAAACCAAACAGCGTTGGCAAGTTTACGTTCTTGATCAAATCGAAAACACAACTTACTCGACGTGCCGCAGAAATATGCGCATACCATTTTCTGCATATTCTGATGCATAGGTTGATGCAAATGAGTAGGTTAGTGACGTACCATAACCCAGCTGTAGTCCCAAACGAGTCGTTTTTGTAGGCAATTATACTTCCTGATTTTTAAAGGACGATATCTCTGCTTACACTGAACTTTCAGCGCTGCAACTTTGCAGATACTGTTCATGCACCAACAGCAACATTACACACTATTTAAAATCAAAAAAGTGAAATCGCAGCTTCCAGGTTCTGGGCTTTTTGTTATGACTAAACAGGGAACTGTAAGTCTTCTCAGTTTTTTTGAGAAATACATCAACGCTACGAGGCTCCAGTGACTCAGCGCCGAAGCATAATCAAGCTGTGTGAGGAGTCTCTCTGTTTAAGCATTTGAAAACAATTGAAAACACACTGCACCTGGTGACCAGATTCAGTAATTCTGAAGTGTTCTGAACAAAGCATGTGTCCTTCTGCCAGCGCTCAAGTTTCATTCTGTTTAGTCGGCTAAGCTGTTCACATCAGTAGCAGAGATTGTGGCTGATTTTCTGCAGAAATCGCGCTGCACCGTGCCAAATTGCTCCAATAAATTCAATGTCGGAGCTAAATAATAGATTTCCATTACAGTCAAAAGAGCATGAAGCATTTTTTTCCCTTTTCTTTTCGAGGTCTTAAATATGCCAGTCGACTGTGGCAACATCAGAGTTACTCTGGACAAGCTCGAATTCAAAGCCATTACAATGCTTCATTGCTCTATTCTCTAATTTACCAAGATTAACGAAAGGCAATAAGCAGTCCATGTATTCTAAAGGAATTATTTCATTATTTAATCTAAAATAAAGTGTTTCTTTGGAAAGAAGAATGAGGAGATGAATCCACAAGAAAAAATCCATCCTTTTATCACGTATCCAAAAGTTCCTTGTCAGCGATATGTCAAAAAGACAACTTAATTGTTGTCTATTTTAAAGTTAAAAAGTGTGAGGTCAGTGCATTGTTCTTTCCTGTATCATTACCAGTGATCAAATCAAATACGAGACTGTTCTCAAAAGGAGCCGTCACCTTGCCGTCACCGCGAGCGGTTTGTAAAGCGCAGCTCTGAGATTGCAGCCTGACACCATCAGAAGGAATTTTTTTTGTTAAGCGCTGACGAGATGTAGACACATCAGGAACTCACGGTACCTCGATGTCTCTCCGTGCTTGTCAGAGACGCTGAGATGGGATCTTGTTAAAAGTGGGCCATCGGAGGTGCATCTTCACAACAATCTCGCAGGAGTGGATTTCATTTGAGTGCATAATATGAGGCTTAAAAGGCAATACTGACTGTCACGTCTGTCTAAAGACGTTCTACGTTGGACAAAGCCACTAAATTTAAAAAAAAGCTCTTTAGCTAAACGTTTCTTCAAAGCTTTTTGCCAAATTTGTGGTAATTTATATATATATATATATATATATATATATATATATATATATATATATATATATATATATATATATATATATATATATATATATATATATATATATATATATATATATATATATATATAAAAATTAAATTAAATTTCACATTGGTAAAGATGGCATGGCTGTTTTTTTATTATTATTTTTATTGCAAACATTATGATCAAAATTGTTAAATCAATAAAATGTTAAATCAATAAAACATGTAATAATTGATTTAACATTTTAACATAGCTCTTCATGATCATAATTAATGCATAATGCATGATATGATCTTGCACGGCACTGGAACATCATCAAAAAAATAACAAAAATAAATAAATAAATAAATAAATAAAAATATCCCATTGGTAAAGATGGCAGCATGGCAGTTTTTTTTTTTTTTGGCAGTGCTGTGATCATTATGATCACAACATGCAATCATTGCTTTATCGTGTTCATTGTTTATGCTTACATTAATATATGACATTAGCTAACTGCATGATCTGGATTGCCTTGCTTTGACACAGTCACTGGATACCAAACTCACCTGAAAACCTAAAAACACGCATTTTCCTTAAAGAGGCTACATGCGTTTTCCTGAAATTTAAACTCGCAACTGACACCATGTGGCCCAAAAACAGAACTGCTCTTCCTGTCTGCTCGCAGCGCGCGCTCGTACGTGCACATGTCATCCGCTACAAAGAGGTCAACATTATGTTTACAGAGGTAAGGACAGTCAAATACATATATTGTTTGAGATAAGTGTTCTGCTTGCGACTACGAGTGTAGGCTACTTGTCGACTAGCTACTTGTCGACTATAGGTGCACCCACTGTGAGCGGACAAGGTGTCAGTATGCTCATCAGGAGATGTTTGAGTCATAAAAGGTAAAATAAAAAGGCTATTATTGCGTTTATTTTGGGGAAAAAGCTGCATATAGCCTCTTTAAAGCTACTTTGAAAACAGATGTATTGTGAAAAGAGCAATGCAAATTAATCTGAAAATGAAATGAAATTGCAGATATCTATGAAGTGGGCATGCGCCAGCCAAGCAACTGCCTTTAGAGGACCGGAGGAATGCTCAGCGGATAGCTCGCTCCAGGTATTGCAGACCTCCTTCGGTCCGTACACCACTAATGCATTTGCAGTGCATGAAATACAATCAGACACAGCATTCAGAGACAATAAACCGACAGGGAAAGGTTACGCAGAGCCCATTAAAACTGAACACTCTGTTAATACACTCGAAGTCGACTTGCATTTACTCCAGTGTTAACTTGCAAACCTGATTTTAGGGCAATCGATAAAAGTATGTGCTTGCACACGAGCAAAAGTGCCTTTTAAACATCTAACAACTCTTGACTTGAGAACACACAAACACATGCAATATGAGTCTGTGAAGCTTTTTGAGATCAAGTAAAGCACTATAATGAGAGAGAGAGAGAGAGAGAGAGAGAGAGAGAGAGAGAGAGAGGGGGAGAGAGAGAGAGAGAGAGAGAGAGAGAGAGAGAGAGAGAGAGAGAGAGAGAGAGAGAGAGAGACCGTCATCTGCATCGTATGCAATGTTTATTTAGAGTAATGGCTCCATTCCAGCATGGCAGGAAAACATAATGTTTATTTTATTCTTCCGCAGATGAAACTGAGCAGTGTGAAGAATTGGCCAATGGCACATGCGAGGATTTTCACATAACTCACTTTGAATTTTGCTAAAGAATCTCACTTATATGGCACTTCCTATTATGCTTTTAAAAAAATGAATATACATGTGCTCTGATTTAAGAAAATATGTATATTAAAGGGTATATCAGTGTCCACAGACTCATGTATTCATTAAACCTGTCAATGTTTGTGATGCTGATTTATTTTCAACATGTCACTTCCTGAAGGACAATCTCGTTAAGAAATTGATTTTGTTAAAGTGATTTAACAAAACATTGGCATATACTGTGTTCAATTTCACACTAACGTTCTCACTTGGCACAAATAATCTCTCAATGTAACACTGTCCATCAATAAAAGGGTGAAAGAAATACTGACGAGGTCCTGATATTGACGAGGGGCCGGAAAATTTGCATCATCTGTGTGTGTGTGTGTGTGTGTGCTTGTCAATCAAGTGGTATTTCAGACTGGAAGTGCTACGATGTTGATAGCTCAGTTCACAACGACAAAATTAATTGAACCATTCAATTGAACCATTTGGCAACTTTTTAGTAATATAAAGTTTCCATTCAGAATCTTATTGGCATCCATTTTGGCATCTCACGCTCGTCATCCACTCAAAACGCAACGTTAACCAACTATTTGGCCGGCTCGCAAGCCCGAACGAGTGTGTGCGGCGTGCCTGTGGTTTTGTTTCCGGTCTAACTAGATCCGCTTGCGCTATGGTCGACGAAAGCAACTTAAACGTTCTCGCGACACGCAAGCCATTGAAATTAATGAGTTTCATAACGCCACGTTCTGTTGCAAAAGCACATGAAAAAAGAAACTACAAAGTTTGCTAGGCCAAAAAGATTGTTAATTGCGCAATAAAAATTGACGCCGTTAAAAATGGTTTTGCGTTAACGCCGTTAATAGCGCGTTTAACTGACAGCCCTAATTAAGACATAATAGGGGCATAAAAGTGTGATGCATCTACACGAATCCATTTCACTGTCATCAACACTGACGTTCCAGGAGGCCGTGACTGCTCTTTTGGAGTCAAGCAGCACACCGACGCAATGAATGACAGATTCAGGGCTGAGCTACGCTGAGGTGATGGACAGATCACGTAGGCATGTAGATATGCATTAGTGCTGCGAGACAGACTTCCAACTTGTGGAAAGCATCCAAGCCTAACAAGGTATTTCTCAGTGAGATGTACACAGTTAATGATAAACACTAAATGTTTCCACAAATACACTGCTTTAAAAGTTTAGCACAGATAATTATTATCCACTGACTACAATTGTACTTTACATGAGATATCTACAAAACAAATGCTATTGCAGTATTGTTTCCTTATATGTCAGCACGCAAATGTCAGGATGCCTTTGTGGTAGAAAGATATAGAAATAAGACTATCCCATATTTGCCTTCGAATGAAACGCAGTACAACACACACACACGTACGCTCATGGACAGGGACACACACCTCTCTCTGCATGTAATTACTAAGCATTCAACTATTCAAATCCATAAGCTGCTGGGTAATAGAGTTGGTTTTAGCTGTATTCAACGCACAGTCTCAGAGGATTTTACATCACGGCACAGCGCAGAAGTTTCAGACTGCGGAGACAGAACTGTTCCCCAACAAAACAGAAGCACAATGGTGTCCTCAGTGCCGAACTTTCAGCTCTGCTCCAGCAGATAAAGCACGCCAGCAGGAAAAACAAAGAACTCGGCAGCTCCGAGAAACTTAACATACATTTGGGAACGCCATAGACCACAATTAACTGAACAGGACTGATGGCAGAGTGTGTGATTCTGCACTCCTTTCAGAGAGACGGGTGGCGGTGAGGTGTATCTGTGAAAACGGCCAATACAGCAGGTGATATTGACTTTCCTCGTTTATTACAGCACAACATTCATATTGACCTTTTCCTCCAAGGTTCCTCCCGAGTAACATGCAGAATAAGAAAGCGCTTTTATCAACAATTAGAGCCAAATCTCTGTTTAGAGGTGGGGAAAATATTAAATAATACAAAAATGCTGAAGTGCATCAGCATTCGGTAACACTTTATGTTGATGGTCCCTTTTGAACAGACTAAGTAACTTTGCAACTACACGTCAACTCTCAGAGTATTTGTAGACTGTCTCCTTAATATCTGCTAACTCTTTATTGTGATGCTCCTCCAACAGACATTGTTCTGACTATAAGTAACTTTACAACTACATGTCAACTTATTCTATCCCTAACCCTACCAGTCTACTAATTACTCTACTAACACTCTAGTGAGAGTTAGAAGAGATTAGTAGGTGCAACGTTACTTATAGTCAACTGAATGTGTTAAAGGGACCATCCAAATAAAGGGAAACCCTGCATTCCTGTTGACCAGAACAAAAGCAGATGTGCATTAGGGCTGGCCATTAAGAAGCATGTTTCTGTCTCAGAGGCTAAATAAAATAAGATAAACTAAATATTGGTTTCACTTTATTTGGATGGTCCCTTTAACACATTCAGCTGACTATAAGTAATGTTGCACCTACTAATCTCTTCTAACTCTAACTAGAGTGTTAGTTGAGTATTCGTAAACTGGTAGGGTTAGGGATAGAATAAATTGTAGTTGCTTATAGTCAGAATAATGTCTTTGTTGACATAGTTGACAGATATTAAGCAGACAGTCTACTAATACTATAATGAGAGTTAGTTGACATTTAGTTGCAAAGTTACTTCTAGTCAACAGAATGTTCAAAAGGGACCATCAAAATAAAGTGTTACCAAAATATCTCACAATTGCAATTCCATGTCTCACAATTTGGACTATTTCTCAAAATTGCAATGTTTTTGTATTTGTAACGATTGTAAATTGTATTGTATTCATTTATTTCTGTCATGACAACTAAAAAAAATAAGTTTAAGTTTTATGAGCACAAATGCTCGCCTTGCTCTGTTCTGTGAATCGCGTTCGTGACTCTCCTGTTCGACCTCGTTTATCAAAATGAACAAATCTTTTTTCATGTCATTTGGTTCATTCAACGAACAGAAATGAACGAGTTCGAAAAGGAGAGTCACGAACGCGCATCACAGAACAGAGCAAGGTGAGCATTTGAGCTTATAAAACTTAAACTTTTTTTTTATGAGCGATGGTTTTGCTTGATAATACCCTCATTCATTGTCTGGTGTCGTTTAAAGCCCTTTGAACAGGTTGCACTGAAACTGTCATTTGGACCTTTAACCATTTGGATCCCATTGAAGTCCATTATATGGAGAAAAATCCTGGAATGTTTTCATCAAAAACCTTAATTTCTTTTCGACTGAAGAAAGAATGACATGGATATCTTGGATGACATGGGGGCGAGTAAATTATCAGCAAAAGGTTTTGTTTTTTTGTTTTTTGTGAACTACTCCTTTAAGGACCCATCAGCTATCAAGAGTTTCGTGACAGAACTTTATATCTCACAACTTTTCACTCATGTATTCATATTCACATGGTTGCCATTTATTTGGCCATGGCACGCTTGCAGTTACCTTTTCTCTCTCTCTAAAAAAAAAATAAAAAAATGTTGTAGATGCATGTCATCATACAGTGGAGGATCTGAAAACAAAAACCTGACAGCTTGACTAGCATCTGGGTTGTGATAGCATCTGCATTATGAAGATAATGAACACAAGTGACCTATCCACACAACAAAGTATAACTTCAGAAATATCCTCCTCCACTCCAGACCCTCTGCAGAGATTGAGGTGAATTATTAAAAAAATTATCCTGTGACTTAAACTCAGTACGGCAGTGAAGGAGACGGATAGGAAACGACACTTGCTAGCTGTAAACAGCCTCTGTGGTCCCCGTGGAGCATATGTCCACACAAAAAGCTGCTCTCAGACTAGAGAAACCTGCACAAATAAATCTAAACTGATAGTAATGCATTTTCCATCAGCTAAAAAGTTCAATTATGATGGATGTGACAGGGCAATTCAGGGTTCACGTCTACATTATTGATTAGTTCCCTTGAGGTTAAAACGTGCTCCTGAAAAAACAAACAAAGACGGAGATGTATATGACCATCATGGTCTTTATCCACATTTTTTGTTTTTAGTGACATTAAGGGATGCTGCTCAAACTCATTCAACCATTTAAGCTACTTTAGCATGCAGTATTTCAGGGCAAAAACAGCTTTTTGTTGGCCCAAATAGTTCTTAGAAACAATTAATAATCGTCAATAATTCTTAGGAATTTAGATACTGGAAAAGCTTTTCAAAAAGTGCACAAGTAACAAGTAGAAAAAACACATGCAAATGTACTTATACTGTATGGAGTTTTACCTTCTATAGATATTTTTTTCCTGAAATAAGGGTGCACACTTTTGCTGAAAAATACAAACCCTACTTTGCAGTCAGATGTCCCTTCCGTATCTCACGACCAATTCATACGAATTCGACGAAAGATTAAAAAGTGGCTAATTTGTACTAAGTCGTATCGACCTAACTCGTACGAATTCGTACGATTTGTCTAAACCCACGTGATGGGTAGGTTTAGAGGCGGGGTAAAGGGGTAGGTAATTCGTTCAAATTCATATGAATTGGCCAATACGTAAAATATGTACGATTTAGCAAGATCTTACTAATTCGTACAAGTGAGGTCGTATGAATTGCTGAAAAATACAAACCCTACTTTGCAGTCAGATGTCCCTACCGTATTCACGACCAATTCATACGAATTCGACAAAAGATTAAAAAGTGGCTAATTTGTACTAAATCGATCAACCTCACTCGTACTAATTCGTATCGATTTGTCTAAACCCACGTGATGGGTAGGTTTAGGGGCGGGGTAAAGGGTAGGTCATTCATTTGAATTCATATGAATTGGCCAATTCATAAAATATGTTTAAGCAAGATTGTACTAATTCGTACAAGTGAGGTTGTATGAATTGTTACAAATTAGCCACCTTGTAAAATTCGTACGAATTCCCATGAGATCAGGCTGGATGTTTATATGAGCAAAGGCAGAGGAAGGCCATATCTGATGATAAAACCTTTTCTAGACCTTTTCTAAACTTTTTTTTAACTTGAGATTGATTATGACGGCGTAATGCACAAGATGCTGCAAAAGACGTGAGCACAGCGGTCAAACTACGGTCAGACAGCACGATCTGCAAAACGCAAACATAATGGGCAATATCACGTCACCAAAGATCATCGAGGTCATAAACATATAACAGACCTCCTTACATTGCAAATGACACTAATTCAAAAGTGTTTGCATTTATGTGCAATTGATGTTATTTGATAACAATAACAAGGCCTCCATCCAAATATAATATTTCCATACAATACAAACTCCTGTCATTCATCTGTGTATTTAAAAGGGGAATATTTTGAGTGATTTGACATTGCTTTCAGCAGTGTAGGACTCTCAGTACCTATAAACGCATTTCTCAATCCCCGCTGCGGCTTTCTCCTCCTACAATCAGAGCTGAAAAAGCGAAAAAGCGAAAAAGCAAGCCGATTCCATACAGGTCCGCCTATTGACTGACAGAGCTACTTTTTTGTCAAAAGTTATACTGTTGCAAAGTAAGTTTTCTTTTTGCAGCTCCCCAATATGTCTGCGTGGAAGAACAAACCTCTCAACCTTCATGTTGGATTGGAGTTCTGAGCGAAGACTGAAGTGAAAAGGCTAAATTTCCTTAGGGACAAAAGCTCTAATTAATTTTCAAGCTGCTTTAACAAAGTCCATTGAAATACTCAGTGTTTTCTAGAAGATTTGTCATTATTAACTACAATGAATGGCGAAGCTCAACAATCTCAAGGCCGTAGTTCACGAATGAAAGCATGCATGTTTTATAAAGCGCTATTATTTTTATCCAATACCCACTAGAATAGCAAAATTAATAGTAGTTCAATGTGAGGTAAAATCAAATCCAGCATTTTACCTTTGAATCACTTCAATATTGAGCCTTTGACCAAACCATCTACAAATGTCAATGTTGCATGACGATATTGCAATGATCCATTATGCAATTGGCACGTTTATCGCGTTAACTTCACTGGGAATTAAACCATTTTCATAAATACATATTACACATCACTAAAGGATGCCCAGATTTTCAGCCAAGAAGGAATGTTTACCATAAATGAAGCCGTTAACCATTGCAAATGAAGCATATTTCTTGAAATGCGTGTCTTTATATGTTTAAACAATGGTAATGTTGGCTCAGATCGACTTCAGCTACAACACTAACATTAGCAAACTGGAAGCCAAGAGGCTCTGCTGGATAATGAATCCAATCTTCACCCAAAATGAGGTGAGCTTTCAGCAAAGGAGCACTCGAGACAGAGAATCAGTGTCAGAATCTAACTCTCATTATAAGAGAGGGGAAAAGCCCAGGGTAATTAATGACTGGTGTAAACTATTTGCAAAACCAAGCTCAGATCGTTAATGAATCATCTTAGATATATAATCAAGTAATTAGGAAATGAAGTGGCGAGTAAAGCGCAGGAAGTTGCGGTAATGAGGAATGGTGATTATCAATTTGAAGGATCTGCCGATGATCCCTGGGGACCCGCGTCATCCTCGGCTCACAAAAGCCGATTTAGCCTCTTCTCTCCGGAGAACACGACTCTGCCATACGGGCTTTCTGATCCACAGCAGTCCTGATCAAAGAGGCTAGATGTGTCTACTCGTGTGACAGACGTCTGTTTAAAAAAAAATGAGGCAATGGATTCTGGACAAAGTAGAAAGTTTGACCACAGAAGTGTCCATAAAACAGCTCAGGGATCAGCTTATAGGTGTGATTGTGCATGCAAATGCAGGACTCAATGTGCTTGTACTTTTATGATGCAGTTATAGAGAATACCAGAGTTCGTAGTTTAATTTTTCCAAGTCAATTTAATGGTTTTGGCTGAAACAAAATAAATTGTGACAACACGCCTCAATAGTAGGACTGTAGGACCAGTAAAATGTAACAATTTGGAACGAAAAAATGATTTAGACCGTTTAACCTGACCATGTTTGGCTTAGGCTTAAGTGTTTTCTCTTTAATTGCTAATGCGACCTTTTTACACCACAGACTGAACAAAATTTAGCATTGCTTGATAATTGGTTGAGCTAAATTGGTATTATCTAATTGTGTACTTAAATTTAACAGCTGACAGCAACAGCTATTAAATCGAATTCATTTGTGAGACAGTCTAGCAGAAGGACGGCCAAAACCAGTGAAATATCAACTAATGTGACAACTCTGGGTAGGGCTGTACGATTTGGGCCAAAATAATGGTGATAATCACGATTATTTTGATCAATATTGAGATCACGATTAATTGTCACGATTATTTGTTGATTTTAACCAAAACTAATTTTATTGTCACATAGGCTAATCATAACCGTCACCAAAATGCAGTGCATCTCCTTAAATAAATAAAAAATTAAGAAAACAATTAGAAAAATGTAGCAAAACTTCAACAGGGCACTATTTTACATGTTCATTGTGTAAATATATTTTAAGAAGCAAAATATAAACTTGCATGGTACCTGCATAATGGTACGTGCAAAATATACAATATAAAAAATCTCAACAGACGGATGTTTCAGGACAAGTTTCAGGAAATACATGTGTTTTGAGAGGATAAAATGTTTTTGTTGAGAAAGTTTGTCTATGTTAAGTAATTATCATTTATTTTACATTTTATATTTCAAATAGAGGTTAAAAACCAAGCAAATATCGGCCAAAATAAATCGGCAGCATTAATCGGTCTAACCCGGATTTCAAAAGATCGGTATCGGCGTGAAAAAAAAAACCATATCGGTCGACCTCTAATCTATTATTATATAGTATGCACCAATTCATTAATGCAATTTACTAATGCTCAAACGCACATTGTCACTCGTTCTCTCTCACGCGCACACACAATCAGTTTCTCTCGCGTGCTGTCGCTCACACACAGACACACTCGGTATCGCTCGTGCGCAGACACACTCGGTAACTCTCGCACAATTTCGAGCGTGCTCTTCGTCTCTTTCGTGCACTGTCTCTAACGCACAGACACGCTCGGTATCCTCTTGCGACATGGAGGCACGTGATCAGACAGTGGTTTACGAAGCGCTATATTGAAACGAAGCGTTCTGTGAGCGGAACAACGTATTTTAAATATCGCTTGATAATGCGAATTTGATCGTGGAAAGCCAAAATTGTGATCGTGATTAAAGTTAGATTAATCGTGCAGCCCTAACTCAGAGTTCTTGTAATATTGTATTACCAGTTTCGAAACCATAGCGAACTGTGATAATGTGAGAAATGTTGAAGATGTCTGCATAAATTTTGTCTCTCTTTCTCTCTCTCTCCATATAACTGACCATTGTGACAACTATAGTCCCAGTTTTCCCCTACCGACTGTGAATCACCCAACTCTGCAAACCCAACCTCCCTCTCTCTGGCTCTCCTTTTCTCCATCCATCTCACTCTTTCTCCCTTACTTTCTGTCGTTTAGCACTCGGGCTCCCACACAAACATTTACATCAGGAATGAGATATTTAATGAAACTGGTGCAAGGAGTAATTAAAGCCCCTTTCTCCACACAAAAGGGGCTGATGAGGAAGCCCCCTTCTCCTCCTCCTCCTCCTCCTGCTCTCTCGCTCTCTGATTTAAATCAGTGCACCCGTCTCACTAATCAAACCTTCAAGAGCTTCTGCTATTCTTACAAAGACAGCTTAGACAGTGAAAGGACAGACGGAGGATGAAAAAAAAGAAAAAAGAAAACTGTCTGGATGAGGAAAGAGACGTGTAAAAGAACAACAAAGTAAGGAAGATACAAGCAAACAGAACACTACATTTCACCTCTTTGAAAAAAATAAATAAAACAGTGGCAAGAAACTATTATTATCTGCAGGCCCAAAGGGAATAGCAGGAAGTCAGAGATGTGTGTCTCTAATAGGTCTTCCTTTTATCTGTAGTGCAGCGGTTCCTCGGTTCTTGTACATCCGGACAGAATGATCCTCTCGCCGTATCATGACAGCTCTTACTCCATGTTTGATGTGTGTTATAATGCCGGCTTAAGAAAAAGAAAAAGAAAAATGGGCGAGTAGTTTTTAGAGAGGTGTGGGCTGGTATCTCTGTCCATTGACCTTTTCACAAATACAGAAGAGTAGCAAGATCCGTCTAAAAGAATAGTTCACCCAAAATGAAATTATGTTATTTTAACGTCATTGCAGACCAGTATGCTGTTCATTTTCCATGGATACAGTATTCACACATGTATCTCCTATACTAAAGTAAATCCATTAGCTCAAAAACCCCAAACTGATCAGTCCTATGAAGCTATACATTAGCATCCTGTGAGAAACAAACCAAAATGTGACGTTTTCACTTTCAAAGTTGCTATTTAATAACCTTCCCCTTTGTTGCACCTCTGAAACTTTATTTTAGCCTTTCTATGAATCCATCCATCGAATAGGCTGTTTCATGTTGGCATTTAATATCCCAGTATTATTTATTTAACTAACCACCATTAGCCTACACCTTAAAGCTGCCATGTGTAAAATAAATACATAAATAAATAATACTGGGATATTAAATGCCAACGTGAAGCAATTAAAACAATAAAAGCATGTAGGGCAAGACTTGATTTTATCTATTAGGAATTAATTTGATAGAGAGAATGGAGAGGAGTGGTACAGAGTATAGTTACATCAGTCTAAGGCCCGAAACATGTATGAAAAAAGTGAAATGTGGTCAATTTTGTGCTCATATGTACAAAAGTTTTGTTGAAAAAACATTTTCTTGACTGAAATCAGATGGTGAAAGTGCCAGTCGATATTATGGGTGTAACGATATTCGAATCAAACCAAAAAATACCGCGATACTCTCATTGCGTACCGAACACGCCCCGCCCCCTGCTACCCCAGCCCCGCCCATCCCGGCTCAATGGACCTCATGTCTTATGTATACAGTACACAACGAATTCAGTTTTGTAGCCTAACCACCATAAAAGGATTAGTTCACTTTTGAAAAAACTTTTGCTGATAATTTACTCACCCCCATGTCATCCAAGATGTCCATGTCTTTCTTTCCTCAGTCGAAAAGAAATTAAGGTTTTTGATGAAAACATTCCAGGATTTTTCTCCATATAATGGACTTCCATGGGAACCAGACAGTCCAAGCTCCAAAAGATCGTTAATAACAGTTTCAGATGCAGCTTCAAATGTCTTTAAACGACACCAGACAATGAATAAGGGTCTTATTATGCGAAACGATGGGTTATTTCAAAACTTATTCCAAAAATGTAACTTTTCTAAGGACAAATGCTAGCCTTGCTCTATTCTGGAGGCGCGTTTGTAACGTCACGTAATACGTAATTACGTTC
This sequence comes from Hybognathus amarus, assembly GCA_030378365.1. Lineage (NCBI taxonomy): Eukaryota > Metazoa > Chordata > Actinopteri > Cypriniformes > Leuciscidae > Hybognathus > Hybognathus amarus. The sequence continues at coordinate 278,886 of JAQIUQ010004606.1, read as the reverse complement.
AAAAGGTCACGGGCGACGTAGCTGGAAGTACAGAGTCAGTAAGTTGAACACATAGGTTGAACGTGCAAACTGAACTCAAACGCCGTTTACAAAAAAAAAAAGGAATTAAAAGGTAAAATAACGATGTCGGACGATTTTGATTCTGTACTTCCAGCTACGTTGCCCGTGACCTTTTGAACGTAATTACGTATTACGTGACGTTACAAACGCGCCTCCAGAATAGAGCTAGGCTACCATTTGTCCTTAGAAAAGTTACATTTTTGGAATAAGTTTTGAAATAACCCATCGTTTCGCATGATAAGACCCTTATTCATCGCCTGGTGTCGTTTAAAGACATTTGAAGCTGGATCTGAAACTGTTATTAATGATCTTTTGGAGCTTGGGCCGTCTGGTTCCCATGGAAGTCCATTATATGGAGAAAAATCCTGGAATGTTTTCATCAAAAACCTTAATTTCTTTTCGACTGAGGAAAGAAAGACATGGATATCTTGGATGACATGGGGGTGAGTAAATTATCAGCAAAAGTTTTTTCAAAAGTGGACTAATCCTTTAACACCAAATAACAAGCTCTGTGTTTTGTTACTTTTGATATAAGCAAGGTGTAATCTTTCAAATTCTGTCAAATTAGATCAATAACAAATTAGAGTAAAACACAAGTTAATCCAAAAAAAATCCTTATGTTCAGTTTACATGTTTTCATACAATGTGTTGTGTGTTGATTATTATATCTAAAAAATAAATAGCATCTGAATTTAGGTTAAAAGTCTAGGCTACAACCTTTAATGTTATAGTAATGTGCAGCTCCCTATATAGTTTACAGCATTAGCAGATTTTGTTTTAATCCTTGTGAAACGTTTAATTCTAATTGAATTAATTTGAAGACAGACAATTTTTCATTCAATCTTTCAAAAATAAAAAAAGCTATTTTAGCTTTCTAAACCAAACCGAACTGAGACGTTAAAACTGTGGGAAAATCGAACCGTCAGTTTTGTGTATCGTTACACCCTAGTCGATATATGTTACAAGTGTAAATCTGAGAGCATGTCTGAACAGAATAGTCTTCTCATTTTATTCAATACCATCTTTTTTTCCATTTTTATTCAACAGATTTCTAGTGTCATTCAGATCAGAGTAGCTTACAACAAACAAGCTGTTTATCTCTCTCTCTCTCTCTCTCTCTCTCTCTGCCCATGGGCTAAACGTGGGTGATCTATACTTTATCTGAACGTCCACTGTGAAAGAAGTATGATGCCGGGTGGTTCTGTGAGATGACCGTATAAAGCTAGACATCCTTGTTTTCAGTCGATTCTTTCAACCCTCAGTCGCTTCTAATTTAACACACCTTTATAACAACCAACTGGGGAAACGATCAGAGACTCGCAAGAA